>JABACO010000263.1:0-48724 GCA_013339895.1 Ephydatia muelleri | reverse complement strand
GCCGCATCAAATCGGGGAAGATTTTCTTTCAGGGTGAACGCATTGACGGTATTTCGGCCGAACGTTTGGTCGAAATGGGCATCGCCATGGTGCCCGAGGGCCGCCGCGTTTTCCCCTTTATGTCGGTGCGCGATAATTTGATGATGGGGCCTTTACCCGCAGCAATAAAGCCGAAATTTCACAGACATTGGACATGGTTTTAACGCGATTTCCGCGTTTAAAGAACGCTATAGCCAAGCCGCCGGGACGATGAGCGGTGGTGAGCAGCAAATGATGGTGATTGGCCGCGCCTTGATGGCCAAACCAAGATTATTATTACTTGACGAGCCGTCTTTGGGTGTCGCGCCAAAATTGGTGCAAGATATCGCCCGCTCGATTGTGGCCATTAATCGTGACGAGAAAGTCAGCGTCTTATTGGTCGAGCAAAATTCCCGTATGGCTTTGTCGATTTCCGAACGCGCCTATGTTATGGCGACAGGCATGGTGGCATTAACCGGCAAATCCAAAGAAATGCGTGATGACCCGCGTGTACAGCATCTCTATTTGGGCGGCGAAGCGGCGGCGTAGTTTTTCTGTTTAGGTGCAAGTGAATTTCACTTATTCAGAGAATCCTTAAGGATTCTCTGAATGAGGCAGGCGCGGCCTGCAGCGTTTCCTGTGCTTACTTGGAAACCCGCACAAACCTGCGCCCCGCCCCGCCGACGTTTGTCGGCAATACTAAAAACATTGGACGGCGCGGTAAACAACTTTAAATCATTAGCTCGCCTGTGCAAATGAGGTATACTCCGTGTCCTTGAAAATTCGCCTTTGTATCCCTGCCTAAGGAAGGTCTGAATGAGTACGAAAAACTGTCAAAAAGACAAATTTGCATCTGCGAGCCATCAGGATTGTCCATTTTCGTTAGAAAATGGGTAACAATCCGATGCTGCGAGCGAAGCGAAGCAGCCCAGTCTTTTCAGGCGAAGCAGTCCAGAAAAGCCAGACATTTCAACTGCTTTGCTGGATTGCTTCGCTTCGCTCGCAAATGCTCATTTCTCGTTTTTAGAACTCATTCAGAAGTTCCCTAAGCACGGAGGCGCAAAACGGGGATTCTTTAGGAAACAGAGTATAATATGAATTTACTTTATTAACTGACGCCCGCACCCCTTGAAATTGGCATTGATGCATTTTACCGCCAGTGATTTTGCCAGATTTTGTTCTTCCTCGGACAAATTGACGGCTAATTTATTGCGGGCTTTTTGGGCTAAGGTCAGATTATCGTTGGATAGAAAATCACCGGTTAACGACACATGGATCCACATTAAACCAACAACATCATCTTTGGCACCAAGGTCTCCATTGGCGATGGCTTTGCCATATTCAAATTGGCAATCGCTCTGCCCAAATTCGGCACCCATTTTATAATAATACATGGCTTTTGATTTATCGGTAGTTACAGTTTTCCGCATATCGTCCGAATCATAAATATCCGCCAAGAGATAGATGGCTAGTTTATGACCTTTTTCAGCAGCTTTCGCGTACCAATCGATTGTCAGTTGTAACGCTTTTTTGTCGGTCATTTTTCCCTCTTGATATAATCTGCCAATCATAAACATGGCAGTATCATACCCAGAATCTGCTAATAATTTCAGGCAATCATAGGCTTTGCGATAATTTGCTGGCATCACTTTCCCTTCGTTATAGATAAAACTCATGAACCAAATCGACCCAACATCGCCGTTCTCAATGCCTTTTTGATAATAATCCCTCGTTGATTTGACATTTTTAGGCAGCTCAGTACCATTAACATAGAGTTGCCCTAATCTGCTATAAGCCACAACCGCTTTTAGGTTAATTAGATTTTGGTAGATCGCAACGACTTTGTTAAGGTCACGAGTCTTGGGTTGGGTGTAATATTCCGCCAAGCGGAAACCAGCCCCGATATGCCCCATATCAGATGCTTTTGTCAGCCATTGCTCGGCATTCATATCATCGACCAAACGCGAAATATCATGACTTGATAAAAAACTACCAACTTGCCACATCCCGCCAATATCGCCCTGTTGCGCGGCTTTTAGGTAATAATCTAAGGCCTGTTCTTCGTCTTTTTCTAATCCGTTACTTCCATCGGCGTAAAAATCACCAAGGGTGATTTGTGCTTCGCTAAAACCTTTGGCTGCCGCCAATTGGAACCAGGACAGCGATTTAGCTTGATCTGAATTGGCTTCATAGCGGCCTTGCATTCCCATAAAATACTGAGCCCAGGCTTCGCCTTTTTCTGCTTTGGCGGTAATTGCGGGGCCATATTTATTTAACAAATCCGCTACTTTTTCTTTATAATTATTTTTGCTGCGCGCAAATTCAAACTGAGTCTCGCTCAGAAATGGCAACTGAAATACACCATTTGTGAGATTATAACCTGTATAATACATAAATATCACCGGCGGAATTGCACGTAATTCTCCTGATTCTGCCAAGGGAATCAAAATCGTTGCGGCTTGGGGATATTGCTGCAATTGATATAATCTCAAACCTTCGGCGAGGTTATCCTCAGCAAAGGCAGGCGAAATAACCGACAAAGCGGAAAATTTTGCATTCTCTGCGCCCGCCAGAGCCGCAATAAAGGCAATGACGCACATCGCGGCCTTTATTGACACAAAAAGTTCTGGTTAAAATGTAACATGTTAAAAGACCCGAATGAAAAATTATCCGTTATCACTTATCCAATAAATTGCAGCATAAGGTTTATCGTCCAAGATGTAAATTAATTTATACGGATTAATTTATCCCGAAGCGAATAACTGGCATAACTTGTTGGCTAATTTATTGAGCAAACGTCAAAATCTGCGGCTCAATTAACGTCATAATCATCGACGCGCATTTTTGATCGCCAGGCTCAGTGTTTGCACAAATTCGCTGATTGACGCCAAATATTGCGCCGATGGCTTGGCAATTTTACCGCCTCCATCTAACCCGGCGGCAATGCGCTCGACAATACTAGACCCCACCACGACCCCATCGGCGATTTTGGCAATGTTACGTGCTTGTTCGGGGGTTTTGACGCCAAAACCCACGGCGATGGGCATCTTTGTGTGGCGGCGCAACCGCGCGATATTATCATTGATGGTGGACTGACTGGCCGAGGCGGTGCCGGTGACCCCCATAATCGAAATATAATAGACAAAGCCGGTCGAAACCGCCAAAACTTGTGGCAAACGGGCATCATCGGTGGTAGGGGCCACCAAGCGGATAATATCAAGGCCAGATTTGGCGGCGGCCTCCCATAAATCACCACGCTCTTCGGGGGGCAAATCCACGACGATCACGCCATCAACGCCAACGCGGCGCGCCTCGGCGGCAAATTTATCGGCCCCATAACGATAAATCGGATTAAAATAGCCCATCAAAATTATCGGGGTCACGGCATCATGCTGGCGGAATCGCTCGACCATTGCCAATATTTTCGGCAATGTTGTCCCGGCCGCCAAAGCCCGCAAACCCGCCGCCTCGATGGTTTTGCCATCGGCCATGGGATCGGAAAATGGCATGCCAAGCTCAATCAAATCAACGCCATCTTTTGGCAAATTCCGCAATATTTGCTCGGAATGCTCCAAATCGGGGTCGCCGGCCATGACAAAACTGATCAAAGCCGCCCGTTTTTCTGTCGCCAATCGCGCAAAACACTCAGCAATCCGTGTCATAATGAAATTCCCAATTTTTCCGCGACGGCGAAAATATCTTTGTCGCCCCGTCCGCACAGATTCATCACGATGATTTTACTGGCGGGCAGGGTCGGTGCCAGTTTCATCACATGCGCCAAGGCATGTGACGGCTCTAGGGCCGGAATAATCCCTTCCAGCCGCGCCAAAAGTTGGAATGCCACCAACGCCTCGTCATCGGTGGCCGAGACATAGTCCACCCGTTTTAAATCATGCAACCAAGCATGTTCGGGGCCAATGCCAGGATAATCCAAACCCGCCGAGATCGAATGGGCGTCGGTAATTTGCCCAAATTCATCCTGCAATAAATAAGTGCGATTGCCATGCAGCACGCCGGGAAATCCGCCATTTAACGAGGCGGCATGTTGGCCCGATGCAATGCCGTGACCGCCGGCCTCGACCCCGATCATGGCGACCCCCGCCTCGTCCAGAAACGGGTGAAATAAGCCCATGGCGTTCGAGCCGCCGCCAATCGCCGCCACCAGATAATCGGGCAACCGCCCCTCGGCCGCCAGAATTTGCTGGCGGGTTTCCTCGCCAATCACCGATTGAAAATCGCGCACCATTTCGGGATAAGGATGCGGCCCCGCCACCGTGCCAATAATATAAAATGTCGAGTCGACATTGGTCACCCAATCGCGCAAAGCCTCGTTCATGGCGTCTTTTAGGGTTTTGGTGCCAGATTGTACCGGCATCACCTCGGCCCCCAATAATTTCATGCGAAAGACATTGGGTTTTTGCCGTTCAATATCGGTGGCACCCATATAAATCCGACAGGGCAGGTTAAACAAAGCCGCGACCGTGGCGGTGGCCACACCATGCTGACCGGCGCCGGTTTCGGCAATGATGCGGGTTTTGCCCATGCGTTTGGCGAGTAATATCTGCCCGATGCAATTATTAATTTTATGGGCGCCGGTATGGTTTAATTCATCGCGTTTGAGATAAATCTTGGCCCCGCCTAAATGCTGCGACAAACGCTCGGCATAATAAAGCGGACTGGGGCGTCCAATATAATGTTCGAAATAATAATCCATCTCGTCAGCAAAGACAGGATCACGCCGCGCCCCCATCCAGGCCTCGTTAAGCGCAAGAATAAGCGGCATCAAAGTTTCGGCAACATAACGCCCGCCATAAATGCCAAAATGCCCCTCATCGTCGGGTCCACGTCGCAGCGAATTATGACCAGGTTTCTGCCCGCTCGCCAAGATGTTGCGCATTAATCCCTTATTCGCCAAACCACCCTGAATTGCCATGATATGTCATCCAAAAACGATATATAATCGACCTGTGTACGATAATATATACAAGATAGAAATGGATATACAAGCCGTATGTCAGGCAGGATTAGGCACGAGCTGCAGCATAAAGCCGTTTTGCTTGGAATTTCGGGCGATACCGCTGGATAGTTCGCAGCATCGGCAATTACTTTAGGTTTAATGGACGGCGATAAAATATTCGATTTGGCAATTTGACACGACCAATCCAACTGACGGCCTATTTTTCCACAACAACTGCAAAATATCTCGCTTAATTTGTTAAGAAATATTTCGCATATGATTTAAATTTGTGGTATAAATATTTCTGTGATCGTAGCGAGAATTACGTTAATTATTTGTTAACCTTTCCTAAAGCTTTTTCTTCATCCTGTGTCATTCTGTGATGACCAATCTTCATCAAGATATAGGCAGTAAATGACTAATAAAAGCAAATTTTATCTTGTCGCTGGATTGCTCTTCGGATTGGGAACTGTAATGGTTGCCCAATTGACCTTGAATTTATTTGACTCGGCCGAACTATATTTATCAACCAGTCTATTATTTATTAATATAAACAAGTCGACACGCATCCTATTATTGTTTTCTATTTTATGGTTTGGTTCAGTATTTGGGCTAATTGTGACCTGGACGTTAATTAGTCATTATTTCGCCCGTCCTATCACGCAATTGACGGTCTTGTTACGCCAGATTCGGATGGATTCAGGAAATAAACCCAATAATTATCCGCTCTGGCGGGAAATTGACCACATTGAAAGCCACAGTACAGAAATCGCTGCTTTGCTCAATGAAATCCAGAAATTGCAAAAACGCATTGATGCAACTTGAGTGAAAAATCCGAAGACCTCCAACGGGTTGAGGCCAGTTATAATGCCCAGGCGCAATTTCTGCTCGCCAGCGGTCAAAATTTATGGCAGCAGCTCAATCATATCGCTCAATTGGCCGAGACCATGGCCTTTGGGGCAGGCAGTTTATCGGCCACCCAATATCGCGCCTATTGTGGTGAAATTAAGAATGTGACGCAAAATCTTGCCCAACTTGCGCTGGCCATGTCTGAATTATCGCGCGAGCAAAGCCAAAATTTAATTTTGCACGAGGAAGCCATTAACCTTAATCAGTTTCTGGACGATAAGATACGCGAATTTGACGCGTCCCTCCGCGGCTCGGGCATATCTATGGTGGTTAATATTCCCCCAAATTTACCGTGGTTGCGGGCAGATGCCACGCGTCTCCGCCATATTTTTAGAAATTTGCTCGATAATGCGCGGAAATTTACTTTGCCGGGCGGCACCATCAAACTCTCGGTATTTGAAAACTCCCTGCGCAAGATCGAGGTCATAATCGAAGATGACGGCATCGGTATCTCCGAAGTCGATATTGAACGATTTTTATTCCCAGATCGCTTGATGAATCTCGAGGCCAATTACGCCCCTCCCGAATCGCGCATTTTGCTGTCACTGGTGAAAAGATTGGCCGAGGCACATGGTGCGAGTATGAAATTAGACTCGCATTTAGGCAGCGGTACCAAAATTAGCATCACTTTCCCGACATTTCGCACCGTCCGCATTGTCTATGTTGCCCCCGAATCGAGACAAAATCTGCCGATAAATCTGGCTCATTTGTCGAATACGGAATTCGCGCAGAACGGCATGTCAGACGAATTAGATGAAAATCCGCCGCCTCTCCCAGAATCACGCCCAGTAAGTGATCAAGCACGTAATTCTGGCCCGCGGGAATTAGCGGAAGCCCTTAAATAAACGCGGCAAACGGCTATTGGCTAAGTCAAAGGTCGCCTAAGGAAAAAAATATTACAAAGTCCAGCCCCCATCAATGACATGGGTTTGTCCGGTGGTAAAAGTTGCGCCCGCCAAATACACAACCAATTCAGCGATTTCTTCGGGTGTACCGAGCCGCCCCATCGCTTGCCGCGCAATAAAGGCCGCGCGGGATTTCTCATAATCGCCGCCCGCCCGCATCCGATCTTGCAGGGATGGTGATTCGACTGTGCCAGGACAAATGGCGTTACAGCGAATGCCCGCCGTCACATAATCGGCGGCAACGGCCTTGGTCAAACCCACCACCGCCGCCTTGGTCACGCCATAGACAAAGCGATTGGGCGCACCCTTTAGGCTGCCCACCGCCGAGGCCATGTTAATAATCACGCCGTCTTTGGCTTTGATCATTGACGGCAAGGCGGCGCGGATCATGCGGATCATGGCTTTGACATTCAAATCAAAGGCAAATTCCAATTCTTCGTCCTTCATATCCATAATCGTGCCAGCATGGACAAACCCCGCGCAATTAAACAAGATACTGACCGGATTTTTATCGCCAAATTCGGTAAATAGCCGTTCCACCGCCTGATTATCCAAAACATCCAATTTCCGCGCCGAAATATTGGCATGAGCGGTCGCCAGTTGCGTCAAAGCCGCGTCATTAATATCCGTAGCGGTGACTTTGATGCCCGCCTCCGCCAGAGCCAAAGCCGAGGCCTTGCCTATGCCCTGACCCGCCGCCGTCACCAACGCATGTTTGCCAAAATAACGATGTTGCATGATTTTTGTACTCCGATAGAAAAGTCAGAAAAAATCTCTTATACCTCCCCTTCCTGAAAGGAGGGGAGGATGCGGCAAATGAGGGGGACAAGCAGCCCCCTCACACTCCCCCAATTAAGGGTTAAGGGCTTTGCCCTTAACAATCCCAATTTTAAACACCCTATAAACTTATGCGCATATGCTTATATGTCTATATGTTTATTTCTCCCAAAAGCCCATTACCATACCAGCATCTGCGAAGCAGGCTGAGAAAATTTCGCGTGTGGCCGTTAAAATCTAGTTATCGCTCACCCCGCGGGTGCTAAAACCCAAACATATGATCAAAGGCAAATCCGCCTTTTTTGGTGGTCAGGCCGTGAAAGCCAAATAATCGGACAGGTGACATCGCGGATAAAGACTTGCGCAAGCGGCCCCGCCGCCTTGCGCTCGGCAGCAGTAAACAGACTATGATAGCGAAAGAAATAACTGCCATTTTGCGCGATGGCGACGTGGCGTTCGGCTAATTGCTGCCCTTGACCGTCGCACAATAAAATATCGGTGCTGGAATGCGGCCACCAACTGCCATTACTGCTGGGATAGATTAAATGGCAAATCGTATCGCGCCCGCCGCCATCGACGCGCAGAAATAAACGCGTCGACAGGCCGGGCGGTTTGCCCAAATAAGATTGCGGCTCGCGCTTCCAGCTCCAAGGGATATTATAGAGATGCGACCCAAAACTTGTATCGGCAAATTGACCTGATGTTTTGGCTTGATAGCGGAATAAGCCATGCAGCCAGCCATTGGCACCCGAAATCTTGGCGGCGGGATCGCTGAAATCATAAGACAGCTCGCAATGACCATAATCATGACGGGCGGTCACTTCGGATTTTAATTCGTGCCAGATTTTCGATAAGCCGACCAGGCCGGTATGGCGGCGCGGCAAGACGCCAAATTGATGCTGCGCCAATTCGGTGCCATCTTTGGCAAAAATCGTTAGTTTTAATGGGTTGGAGGACTCCCCGCGCGCCATCGGAGTCGGCAACAGCCACGATTCAAATTCGGCCAAAGGCAAAATCGGCGCGGGCAGCAAATAACCACGTCCCAGGGGCTTGTCCTTGCCGATAAAGTCAGGCAAAGCTGGGTCGGGCGATAAATCACTGCGCTCGACATTCATATGGGCAATATAACGCGGTGCATCGGGTCGCTCGCCCGGAATCACTTCGTAACGCGGGCGTACAACATGGCGCGCAGCAGCCAGTTCATATTGTTCGGGCCAGGCGGCATGGGGGAATAATGCTCCGAGGTCTATCGCCGCCACGCCATAGGGCGGAATGGTCACGCCAATGGGCTTGCCGCCATTATCGTCACCCATGCGATTAATCGACACGGCATCGGCGGGAATCGGCACCGGATGACAATTTTGCAGCCAAAGCAAGACGCGCTCATTGGTTTGCGGGGCGGGCAGACCGGCATAATAATCGGCGGGAAACGGATTGGCATCATGGGTACATGAGACCAGGCCATTATCGGCATCGCTCTCAGACACTGTGTCATTATCGTGATAAATATCTAAGGCATATTTAATCACGTCGTGACCGCGCACGCCCACCGCATGGCAAAAAAGCGAGCCACAAAATTCGATTTTTTTGGCAATGACCGATTTTGCCACCGGATCGGCCAACGTATGGGTGCCCACATGCAATTCGCCCAATTTCGCGGCAATGTCGCGCGAATCAAGGATAATTGTCGCGGCTTCATCGGGGAGTTGTTGCCACCACCGCGCCAGCACTTCGCCAGATTCGTTGAACATACACAGCCATAATTTGACGTCGCGCCCGCCATGCGAATACCAATAATTGGCGGTCACCATCCGCGTGTGCCAACCGCCGCCTTCGCGCATTAAAATGCAATCGGCGGCAAAATTCAGCGGATCAAGGTAATTGCGTTTATTGCCGATCATTTCATCGGGCAATTTCACCGCATCAAGGGTGATGAGCTCCGCCGCTTTGCCGTTTGTGTGGGGCATCACCGGACCCAATTGCCGCGCAATGCGATCATTGCCAAAATCCAGCGACAACACCACATCTGCACCCGAATTTTTAAGGTCGGCCAAGGGGCGGACCGGAATCTTTCCCCGCTTTACGGCCAGGTCTTCCAGACGCTGCATATAAATCGCGTCAATTTTCAAACCGGTTAGATCAAAGAGCGCAGCAAAATCCCCCCAGCGATTTTCGGCATCAAAAACCGCGATTGATTGTGCCGCCGCCAATTTTTGCCTTAAAATGACCGATTTTTCTGCCGCCAAGGGGTGGCCGAGGGCGCGGAAAAACACCGACGGGCCGGTGGCATTATCAAAAGTTTTAATCTCCATTAATCATTCCTATTTTTAACGGGCGTTCATCTTTTCTAACACATTATTACTGGCGGTAACACCTTCCTGCGCCAATTTGTCTTGCCCCTCGCGGGTCAGGGATACGGTCGATAATTCCCGAAAGTAAAACCGCCAAAATATCGCACAGAGAATCGTCCCCATCCCGCCCATCACCACCGCGGGCACGACGCCAAAAACCTGGGCCGTTACGCCCGATTCAAACTCGCCAATTTCGTTCGAGGTGCTGATAAATATCGTGCTGACCGCCCCCACCCGACCGCGCATCTCATCCGGCGTGCCGATCTGGATCATATTTTGGCGGACATACATGCTGATCATATCGGTGCCACCCATGACCACCAAAGCCAATAACGAGATCACCATGATATGCGATAAACCAAATATAATTGTGGCGAGGCCAAATCCGCCCACCGCCCATATCATCGCCCGCCCCGCTTGCTCACCCAAGGGATGCCGCGCTAAATATATTCCCACCGATAATGCGCCAATGGCCGGTGCCGACCGCAATAATCCCAAACCCAAAGGCCCGACCTGCAAAATTTTATCGGCATAAATCGGCATTAATGCCGTCGCCCCGCCCAATAATACCGCAAATAAATCGAGGGCAATGGCGGATAATATGACGCGCCTTTGGCGGATAAAATTTATCCCCGAAAACAGCAAGGCCAAAGATAAGCCGCGATTGAGACTGCCGCGCGAGCGGGTTTTAATCGATGAAGCCAAACCCACCGCAACCAGTTGCAAAAAGTTGCGGCGATAAATACCGTGATATTGCCGAAATTCAAGGCTTCAGTGGGGCTGAGGACGCCATAAAATAGCGGGCGAATCAGCACATCACCAAAGGCCAAAATCACCCCGCCCAGTGCCGGGCCGCACGCCACGGTAAATTGCATAATTGATGAGGATAAGGCGATGGCTTTTGATAATTCTTCGCGCGGCACAACATTGGGCGTCAGGGCTTGGTAGCTCGGCATCACAAAGGCGCGCGCCAAGGCATTCATCCCGACAATCGGGTAAATGAACCAGACCTGCCATGCGGGTGTCACCAAGGTGACAACCAACACCAACCCCACGCCCGAGATAAAATGCGCCAAATAACAGAGGGTGAGAATTTTTTGCCGTTCAAACCGATCAATCAGATGCCCGGCAAATAACGCCGCCGCAAAAAGCGGTAAAAATCCGCATAGACCAACCAAACCAAGGGCGAGCGGGCTGTTGGTTAAACTCCAAATTTGCCAGCCAATCGCCACCACCTGCATGTTATTGGCCATGCCAATGGTGAGCCGCCCCAATAATAATGCGCGAAAATCTGCAAAGCGTAATACTGAATTTTCACCCAAATTTTGAACGGTTTTGGGCTGGGTTTGGCGGCGGTGACAAGATGGGGTCTCCCTGATTTATTTAATTTATTGAAGATATTTTATGGATTTTATATATTAATTATTGTTAACCGCTTCGCGGCAATGACGAATTCAATATTTTTGGAATTTATTCTATGGAATCTTAAAAAAAACTCCGAACATGCCCTTATTACCTCCCCTTCCCGTAGGGAGGGGAGGACAGCGAATAAGTGAATAAATTAAAAACCTGGTGCCGGCGGCAGGATTTGAACCCGCGACCTTCGGTTTACAAAACCGCTGCACTACCCCTGTGCTACGCCGGCATATTGCGACATGTTCTGTGCTGTATTAGCGAATTTGTGTGCAAGATGCAACATATTGCGAAAGCTTATATATCGAAATTGCCATCGTTCTTCAAAATATCTCACCTATCCCCAGCAGCCCAACAATTAAGAGCGATCAATAATGTGAAAAATTATTCCCCATTACAACTAACGCTTGATTAACCTATCCACGCTAATTATCCTTAATTGTCCTGATTTTCCTAAAATTTTCTGCCCATAGGGGATGCGCATGTCTAAATCACCCAAAAATCCCGTAATGCCAGTTATCAAATTCCATAGTCTCCATGTGTTTATGACGATTGCGGTGGCAATATGGCTCGGTCTCAGGCAAATTGCCCTGGCCGCGCCAATTCATGATGCCGCAAAGCAGGGCGATGTAGCGGCATTAACCAAACTTATCGCTTCGGGTGAAAAAATCAATGCCACAGTAGAAGGCGGCGTGACGCCATTAATGATTACGGCCGTAAACGGACATAATGAAGCCGTGAAACTCCTAATTGCCGCCAAAGCGGATGTCAATGTGAACGCCGATGGTACCGGGACGGCATTGATGTGGGCGTCCATGAAGGGGCATAGCGAAGTGGTCAAGCTGTTGCTTGACGCCAAGGCGGATGTCAATGCAAACGATAAAACCGGCTGGACGGCTTTGATGTATGCAGCCAAAGAGGGTTATCCCAAAATAGCCAAAGCTTTACTTGATGCCCATGCTCATGTCGATGCCAGAGATTCATCCGAGTCAACTGCATTAATGATGGCGAGCGTGCAAGGCAATACCGGTGTCGCGCGCGAACTTATAAACTACAAGGCTGACATCAATGCCAGGCATAAGAGCGGCATGACCGCCTTGGGTTTGGCCGCCAGCGTTGGGCAAATCGATATGGTCAAATTGCTGATTGACGCCAAAGCCGATCTTAACAGCAAAGATGATGCAGGCAACACGCCCTTAATGATTGCGGCGGCGTCAAAACAACCCGAAATTGCGAAGATGCTTATAAATGCCAAAGCCGATGTCAATGCCAAGAATGCTCTTGGTGTGACACCCTTATTACAAACCGCCCTCATCGGCGACACTGAAATAGTGAAAATATTGCTTGATGCCCATCCCGACATTAATGCTGCGGATAAAGCGGGGGGAACGCCATTAAGTTTGGCAGCCTGGAAAGGGCATACCGAGGTGGTGAAATTGCTGCTTGCCGCCAAGCCAAACCTTGAAGCCAAAAATATGATAGGCGCAACGGCCTTAATTTGGGCATCCAATACGGGACATACCGACTCCATCAAACTGTTGCTCAGTGCCAAGGCCGCGATCAATGCCAAGGATGATGTTGGCGCAACGGCTCTGATAAATGCCGCCAGAGAGGGACATATCGAGGTCGTCAAGTTATTGCTGGCCGCCAAAGCAAAAGTCAATGAAGCGATCACGAAGGGAGAAACTAAAGGCAAAACCGCCCTGCAATTAGCGAATGATAATGGTCATACGGAGGTTGCTCTGCTGATTAAAAATGCCGGTGGGCAGTAAAGGATTAGCCCACTATTTCCTATACTCCCAAAGCGACATCCGCAAAGTGGGTATTTTGCATCAGAAAGAATATGAGCCTTGCTTTCTCCCGAGCTTGTTCTTAGCAACTCCTGAAGGAACCTCCCCGCAAGAATCCCCGAAAAACCCTTGGCAAATTTTCGTTTACGCCTTATATTTTGGGTTAAGGGTCTGTTGTCGGCCATGGCTGCCGAGTCCTTAGCTAAAATTCAGAAATGGATTCTAGCAATGATGAGATCCAGTGGGGGCGCATCCCTCATAACAGACCCTTGCTTTTCATCTTATCGAATGCTGACTCACCGTAAGCGGGGCGCAGGTTTGTGCGTAACGCCAGGCACATCTACTCATCGCTCAGCCCGTGGCTGCCTGCTTGCAAAATGCGCTGGGGTGTATTATCGATAGAGGGTAAATGTTAGAATTTTTCCACTGACCAAGGTGCCACGGTGACACAGGCAAAAAAGTCCGAAACTGGCCTTATGACTGACCCAGTTATTCGCCCAGAAATTGACAGAGCGACCGGGCCAGACGCGGCAAACGATTCAGTGTCGAAACTCTCACTGTTAGCAACGCATCTTGGCGACCAGCAAAAACCCGCTGCCAGCTTTGCGCCAGGTGGCCGACGATGATTTACCTGCACTCGCCGCGCAATTGCGCCAGGCAACCATTGATGCCGTCTCGGTCACGGGCGGGCATTTGGGGGCGGGTTTGGGCGTGGTGGAATTGACGCTGGCCCTCCATCATGTTTTTGATACGCCGCATGATCGCTTGATCTGGGATGTCGGGCATCAATGCTATCCCCATAAAATCCTGACCGGCCGCGCCGATCGCATTAAAACTTTGCGCCAGGGTGGCGGTTTGTCGGGCTTTACCCGCCGCGAGGAATCGGAATTTGACCCGTTTGGGGCGGGTCACAGTTCGACATCCATTTCGGCGGCTTTGGGCATGGCGGTCGCGCATGAATTGCAAGGCAAACCCACCCATCACATTGCCGTCATTGGCGATGGTGCCATGAGCGCGGGCATGGCCTATGAAGCCATGAATAACGCCGGGGCGATGAATGCCAAATTGATTGTGATTTTGAATGATAATGACATGTCGATTGCCCGCCCGGTTGGGGCCATGAGCCATTATCTGTCGCGCATAGTTTCATCCGATTATTACCGCCATTTGCGCCATGTCGCCAAGGATGTGCTGTCGCATTTACCAAAACGCGTGTCGCGCCTGGCCCAGCAGGCCGAAGAATATGCGCGCGGCCTTGTCACCGGTGGCACATTGTTTGAAGAAATGGGTTTTTATTATATTGGCCCGATTGACGGCCATAATTTCGACCATTTATTACCGGTTTTGCGCAATATCCGCGATTCCGAGGAAATTGGCCCGGTCCTCATCCATGTTGTCACCCGCAAAGGTCACGGCTATGCCCCGGCCGAGCAATCTGCCGATAAATATCACGGCGTCAGTAAATTTGACGTCGAAACCGGCACGCAACAAGCCAGCAAACCCAAAGCCGCCAATTTTACCAGCCTGTTTGGCCGCGCCCTGATTGCCGAGGGTGAGCGCGACCCCAATATCATCGCCATTACCGCCGCCATGCCAGGCGGCACCGGCGTTGGCGAATTTGCCGCGCGATTCCCTGACCGCGCCTTTGATGTCGGAATTGCCGAGCAACATGCCGTCACTTTTGCGGCGGGTTTGGCGTGCGAGGGCATGAAGCCCTTTGTCGCCATTTATTCCACATTTTTACAGCGTGCCTATGATCAAATCGTCCATGATGTGGCGATTCAATCGCTGCCCGTGCGCTTTGCCATTGATCGCGCGGGGATGGTCGGGGCCGATGGTGCCACCCATGCCGGCAGTTTTGACATTGCTTTTCTGGCCTGTTTGCCGAATTTTATCCTTATGGCGGCGGCGGATGAGGCCGAGTTAATCCATATGGTGGCGACAGCGGTGGCGATTAACGACCGCCCGGTGGCTTTTCGCTATCCGCGTGGTGAAGGGTTTGGGGTTGCCTTGCCAACGCAGGGTACGGTTTTGCCAATTGGGCGCGGGCGAATGGTGCGTCATGCTTCACCCCAAGCCGATCGATCCAAAAAATTGGCGATTTTGTCATTTGGGGCGCGTTTGCATGAGGCCTTGAAGGCAGCAGAGCAATTAGAGGCAATCGGTATCGCCACCAGCGTCGCCGATGCACGTTTTTGCAAACCGCTCGATACTGAGCTTATCGCCGCATTGGCTGAGCAACATGCCGCCTTATTGACCATCGAGGAAGGTTCAATTGGTGGATTTGCGGCGCAGGTCACGCAATGTCTGAGCCAATCCAGGCGGCTTGATGGCGGGTTAAAATTCCGCAGCATGTTCTTTCCCGATATTTTATCGAACATGAAACTCCGGCGCGGCAATATGAACAAGCGGGGTTAACCGCCCCTGACATAATCGCGTTAGCGCGGAATTTATTCGCAACACCCTCTTGATATTTTTTTGTTTCAGGCAAAATAATTCTCTGTCAGCCTAATGGGTTATTTGGTTTGTAAAATCCACATGCGCATTGCAAGAGGAACATTAAATTTTGCCGTTATTTTTTAAGGAAACTGCAATTAAATTACTTATTACCTCCCCTTCCCGCAGGGAGGCTTGAATGCGTAAAAAAAGGCGCGAAGCGGCTTTTAGCATTCAGGGGTCTCGGATAGGCATTCTTTGCGAGCGATTGCGAGCATTAGAATGTCTTGGTGGGGTTGGTTTTCTGAGGCTTCGAAGCCCAACCCCACCAAGCTCCGCTAATGGCTTCGCCATAAGCTTCGCTATCCTCCCCTCCCTTCGGGAAGGGGAGGTAAGACGTTATTTTAGATTTAATTGGAGCAATTTTAAGAAACCATTGCACACAATCCTATCCCTACTCGTCCTATCCCTGGTTAATTTCTTTATGGCCGAGCATGTTCTGGCGAGGAGTCACTCACCACCTGTCACGGATGCCAAACCACTTCGGCCGGATGGTATTTACGCTGGTTTTAGTGTGGTCAATCATATTGGTTCTGTCGATCATTTTAATCCCTTTTCTCCCGAATTATCATTTTCCTATGGTTTGACCGACATCAAAATGCGGTCTTTATCCTTGATTGGCGGGATTTATTATAATGGCGAATATCGCCCCAGTATTTATGGTGCGGTGCGCCTTGATTTGGATCGTTTATGTCGACATTAATCTCGGTTTGGTGAGCGGGTATTTGGGCTCGCCAGTTGTTCCCATGGCTTTGTTTGAAGTCCATCCTTGGGAAAATTTCGGCCTGTTCTTTTTACCTGGCGCACAAAAGGTCAATGGGAAAACCGAGTTCTTGCCCATATTTGGTCTGCGCGCCTCCATACGGGTAATGGGTTTAGGGATGAATGCGCCCTAAACCCATTACCATAAGAGATATTGGCTTAAATTTCACCTGAGTCAAATCCGCCGCTATCGCCGCCGAAATCATTGCCATAACCGCCGCCATCATAGCCCGCTTGGCTATAATCGGCACCGCCGCCAGCATGATCGACGCCACTGCCAGAATCATTAACTTGGTCATAATTATTGGCAGATTCGCCTGCGCCAGTTTCGTTAGCTGAATTTTGAATGCCAGCCTCACTTGCGGAACTTCCCGATGAAAACATGTTGGAAATACCGTTATAAAGCAGCATCCCGCCCGCAACACCCGCCGCCGTGGTCAGGGCACTGCGCATAAATCCGCCCGCCGCCGCCCATAAATCCGCCATTGCCGTAACCGCCATTAAACCCTCCGTTCGGGCCATAATTGGGCGGATAGGCTGCGCCCTGGCCAAATCCCTGATTGGGCGGATAGGCTTGACCCGATTGGCCGCGATTAAAGGCTTGAAGCGGACGCCGCCACAAAGAAGGCCGCGCCTGATCATTTGGGGCATTTGCCGTCGCGGGCAGAAAATTTCTGCCATTATTTTGCTGGCCGCATTTTCAGATTCAAGTTGCTGCGCCCGTTCTTGCCAGGATTTCAGCGCGGCTTCTTGGATCAACACAGTTTGCACCAACAGATAGGCCGCATTGGGATTTGCCGAGATTTTAGCGTTAATCAAGTTTAACGCTTCTTTATCTTTTTCAGATGTGTCGGCGGCGGCGAGGCGCGAAAAGAGATTTTCAATCATATCGGTTTCGTCGCGGTTCATGTTATTCATCCTTTGGACAAGTCGAATTCGCAATTTGGTTTGCATCTGACATGCATTATTATATTTTTTTATTATTTAGGTATCATAAATTGGATTTCAAGAGGGAAGTCAGGGAATCTTGTAATGCTCTGGAAAATTGACTATAAAACATCAACCTAAACCGTAAACCATTTTGATGGTAGGGAGCCATTCATGCCCTTTTCGACACTGATTGATACACCCGATTTGTCCGTCGATCACGAAGTAACCGAGGCCGAGGCCGAGATCATGGCGTTATTGGATAAATGGGTCGATGCGATAAATGACCATAAATTAGAGCCCATCGTCGAACAATATGCCTCGCGCGCGGTCTTGTTACCAACAATTTCGAGCGAATTGCGCATTGATCACGACCGCATCCGCGCTTATTTCGAGATGTTGTTACAAATGAAGCCCAAATTGCGCGTTGTGCAATCGATTTTGCACCATTTTGGCGGCAATGTCGCGGTGCGTTCGGGAATTTACGTCTTTACCTTGGACCGCGACGGCACAAGCGATAATTTATGGGCGCGCTTTACCTTTATCTATCACCAGGAAAATGGCGAATGGAAGATTATGACCCACCATTCATCAACCCTCCCCGAATCGCCGGCGAATGTGAGTTAATCGCCCGCACGTAAAGCAAAAATTCCAAGGCCACCTATAAAAATCTAAGCCCAGAAAACCAAGGCCAGACGGATTTCTCCGCCTGGCCTTTTTTCTCAGTCCGAAATATCAGTGAATTACCGCGTTACGGTAACACCAAGCGTATTTAGCAACGCGTCGGCATTAAGTTTACCTCGTAAACCGTTCACTTTGAAACTAGAAGTACCGGTCACGTCATTCCCAGAAATATAGCGAAGATTAGGAGTCCCAGTTCCCGCCTGGTTGGACAAAGTCATGCCTGCGCCGTCCAAACTATATCTCGTCCCATTTGTTGCATTGTCCGACGAATAAATATACAGATTATTGGCATTTATATTGCCATTAAAACTTACAACATTCGCATCGGCCTTGCTCACCGGCTCAGTATTAAAGGTGGCAATTTTTTACGGGTGTCGCCTTTCAAATCACCAAGATTTTTAATCTGGTTACCCGGATTTATTGCCGTGACGTTACCGCCAGCCGAGGCTGTAAATTTATCAGCAATCACTTGCCCATCAAGAACCACATTGCCTTCGGTCGTGGTCGCAGAAAATGATGTGTTGCTGGTAATTTTGGCCTTTGTGGTGACATCGCCTTTAGTTGCTGAAGCCTGGAACTGAGCTGCCGTCACCTCATTATCTACCGTCACTTTACGACCCGCGGTCAATGTTAAACTTGCCGCGCTAACATCATTCGCCAAAGTCAAATCGCGACCAGCATTGATCGAAATTGTTGGCAATACAGATGGGCTTCCATTACCGACAATTTTACCATTCTGGGTAAAATCAATGCCAATCCTCTGGGCATCAAAATTTTTTGTCGTCACGGTTGCGCTGTCTTTAATCGTCGTGCTGCCGCCCACATTTAGGGTGACTTTATTTGCGCTCACTGATTTGTTGATGTTGTAATCACCGCCAGCGTTTGCCGTAAAATCACCCGTCAAATTAAGGTCTTTTCCAATAATCAAATCTCTGCCCGGCATTGGCGGTAAGACTGGCACTCGTGACTCCCCCATTTAAGGTAATATCTTGATTGCCGCTATTGATCGCAAGTGATTTTGTTCCCCACATTTAAAATACCGTCCGATATTAAATTGACACCGGTGGCCGAGCCTTTGTCGCCAGCACTGATCTTACCAATTTGGTCAATTGTCACATCGCCGCCTTGCGCAACCGTACCCGCCACATAAACGCCAGCGGCATTGCCCGTGCCGGTCGCTGTTATCGCGCCGATTTGCTGAATGGAGAGATTACCAGCATTTGCGGAGTTGCCAATTCTTCCACCATTTTCCACATATACGCCATAGGCATTAGCATTGGCGGTGGCGGCAAACGAACCATTCTGGATTAATGTAAGATTCTTGCCCGTGCTGGTCGACAAACTTGCCCCATTGGCAACATAAATCCCGGCATAAATATCTGGCGTTTTAACTCCCCCAATATTCGAAGCATTGGCAACTTTGGTCAAATCACCAGAAGCCACAAGGGTGATGTTATCGCCAAAGCTCGCAGATTTCGAGACTAATATATTTTTCCCTTCAATCCAGGAAAGCGTTTGTGATCCAGCCGACGCTGCTGGCGGCGCAGCATTAATCGTGACCGTCCCTTTCGATTTTACACCGACATTATCGACAGTAGAATCAATCTCGTTTGCATAAAATCGCGGAGCCAGGAAGGTAAGTGCCTGCGTAAACGCCCATTGGCATTGAATTGTCTAAATTTGCTGAGGTAATGTCAAACTTACCATCAATCGTTTGATTTTGCTCAAGCGTCGTTACCCGTGTTACCTTGCCAGTCTTGCCCATATTTATGGCCACAGCAATCGGAGTAATCTCATCTAGAGTTGGATCAGTATAGAAAAAAGACTTCCCACCCGTAATATTTGTAGTGGGGTTATATGCGTCTCCTTTCGGAAGAGCAATGATCAAGTTTCCAACCGATGTTGCGTCCAGCATTTGGGTACCGGCGTTAAAATTACCCCCCCCTAGATCAATATGCAATGAACCTGCTTTGGCAGTAAATGAACCAGGCAGCTGCGACCATATACCGCGCTTATTAGGAGTTTTATCTGAAACCAATGCTAAAGCAACATTATTGCCATCCGATGTCAGATTAATCGTGCCATCTTCAGAACCCGCGCTCAATGTCAAAGTTGTATTTGCATCCGTACCTGACGAAGCCAAATAAATCCCGTATTTTCCATCAGCCGCAGCTTTATAGTCACCCCCATTAATCTGTTGGACATCATGCAAAATACCGGTTTGGTTGATCGTTATGTCCTTGGTGGCAAAAAACTGACTGCTATCCAGATATACACCATAGGCCACCCCCTTGGTATTGGGAACCGGCAAATGGGGAACGTCGATTGTTGTCTTTACGAATGATCTTCTTGTACCCGTATCAACAGTTAGTTTGGACGCAGGTGCACGCTGGTTTTCTGCATCGTTGGTCAATGCAGGGGTTGGGGACACATCGTTGATATTACCAGACTGACCAAGATAAATGCTGCCTGGTTTCAAATTATCAGCATTGTCGCCAGAAGCCGCTTGGTTAATATTATCGGGGTTACCGGCATTGATTTCCGAGCCAGTAATGTGGAAACCCGCAGCTTCACCATTGTAATTTTGGAAAACATCGCCGCCTTGATAGCCAACGACGTTACGACCCGCAACAATGCGTGCATTTTCAGCAACAACACCGACCGCATAATTAAATTTACCTGAAGCCTTCACAATGCCGTTTTCAGTAAAGCGAACATCCCGTATAGCATATAGGCTATAATCGGGGCTTTGTGGTCTGGTTGTGT
Organism: Ephydatia muelleri; assembly: GCA_013339895.1. Taxonomy (NCBI): domain Eukaryota; kingdom Metazoa; phylum Porifera; class Demospongiae; order Spongillida; family Spongillidae; genus Ephydatia; species Ephydatia muelleri. The sequence goes on along the minus strand of JABACO010000263.1, from coordinate 27,969 downwards.
TGTAAATCAGCAAGCCAAAAGAACCGCCGCGATCAGATTGCGAATCCCCAATTTGATCAATTACAATATCATTCTTGGCTTTTACCTTAGCATCATACAGATAGATTCCAAGGGAATTCTTTAATCCAGCATGTGACCGACTGGAATTATTTGACGTAATAATGACGTCGTTACCGGAATCCAAACTCGCCATCCCGCTTGTCATCTCATTAATAGGCAGTGGATTAGCATCTCTGCTTGTCATCCCATTAATATGCAGTGAAATAGCATCGCCGGCGACACTGTCCACCAATCCATTCTGCGTCAAAATGATATTATGACCGATGGTTTTTAGTACTGCCTTTCCACCGTTAATTGCTTCTATTGAAATGCCATAGGCATTACCATTTTGACCCGTTGCGGAAATCGCCCCATTTTGGGTGAATTTAATATCGTGAATTGCCGTCACAGCAGCCGAACTCTTTGCTGTGCTGCCATCGACCAATATTCCATAAGTAACCCCTGAGCCAGTAATCGCGCCGCCCTGGGTGAAGTTAATGTCATTATTGGCATTCAGAGTGGCCACCCCACCCTTGCCATCAACTTTAATGCCATAGGTTCCCATAGAACCAGAAATCAAACCTTTTTGGAGGAAATTAAGGTCATGTTTGGCATTCAGCTTAGCGGTACCACCACTGCCATTCACTGAAATACCATAGGCATTACCATTTTGACCCGTTGCGGAAATCGCCCCATTTTGGGTGAATTTAATATCGTGAATTGCCGTCAAAGCAGCCGAACTCTTTGCTGTACTGCCATCGACCAATATTCCATAGGTAACCCCTGAGCCAGTAATCGCGCCGCCCTGGGTGAAGTTAATGTCATTATTGGCATTCAGAGTGGCCACCCCACCCTTGCCATCGACCAATATTCCATAGGTAGCCCCTGAGCCACTAATCGCGCCGCCCTGGGTGAAGTTAATGTCATTATTGGCATTCAGCTTAGCGGTACCACCACTGCCATTCACTGAAATGCCATAGGCATTACCATTTTGACCCGTTGCGGAAATCGCCCCATTTTGGGTGAATTTAATATCGTGAATTGCCGTCAATGCAGCCGAACTATTTGCTGTACCGCCATCGACCAATATTCCATAGGTAGCCCCTGAGCCAGTAATCGCGCCGCCCTGGGTGAAGTTAATGTCATTATTGGCATTCAGAGTGGCAACCCCACCCTTGCCATCGACCAATATTCCATAGGTAGCCCCTGAGCCAGTAATCGCGCCGCCCTGGGTGAAGTTAATGTCATTATTGGCATTCAGAGTGGCCACCCCACCCTTGCCATCGACTTTAATGCCATAGGTTCCCATAGAACCAAAAATTGCGCCATTTTGGAGGAAATTAAGGTCATTTTTGGCATTCAGCGTAGCGGTGCCGCCCACATAAATGCCATAGCCATTGCTATATTTACTTGTTATGGCGGCATGTTGCGCAACCAGCATATCTTTGCCTGCCGATAATTTGAACTCCGAACTTGAAACTCCGTTCATCATGACACCATAGGCAGATGCATCAGCATTCGTGGTATAAATCGTCCCATTGACGCCGAAAATCATGTCATTCCCAGCCGATAAATAAGCCTTACCGCCAGAACTGGCATCGATCATAATGCCATAGGCACTATCGCTGGTTGACGAAATCGTCCCAACGCTGTTCATCCGCAAGTCGCCACCAGCAGATAAACTGACCTGACCAGTTGTATTGCCTTGAACGTATATGCCATGTGCTTTGCCGTCTGAGCTTGAAACATTTCCATAATTGGAAAGAGTCAAATCTTTGCCGACAGTCAGTGTCGCATGGTCAATGAGTATGCCATAGGCACGGCCTGCGGTTGTTGAAACCTTATTTCTTTGCTCAAGGCTCAGCGAACCCGTCGTGGTAATGCTGGCACCATTTTGGATATTGATCCCCACTGCTGGACCAGTCAAAGGAGTTGAAACCGAGCCATAACTCACCAATTGAATGTCGCCGGAAAATTGATTTTTCCCTGTAACCGTAATGCCATTGGCAGTGATGGATTTTAAGTTAGTTGGGGCAATTGTATCATCCTTCAACGCTATAGTTGAGCCAGATACCCCCGAAATTGTTGCACTGCCATTATAAACTACCAACCCATAACCATGATTTTTACTATCATTTGACTTGATCATACCAAGAAAAGAGGATGCGCTGCTCTGGTCAGATGCAAATGCTTGATTGGTAATCATATAATTGCCGCCTCCCCCATTGACAATATATTATTGTCAATGAAATGTCCGCTACCTAGATAAATTTCAAGCATCCCCCTTATCTGATATTTGCCGGTCATGGTTAAGTTTACACCCGATGCAGTTATACTCATTGTTTGAGCTTGCCAATCCCCAATTGTTCTAGCTCGCCAATCCCCAAAGTCAATTGTACCAAGTTCCCCGTTTTTGTGATCTAAGGTATCGATGTTCAATTTCGAACCCTTGACTGTAACGGCTCCTTGTATTGATAAACCCCGCCCTTTGGTGGCGATTGATACCCCCCCCAGCACCGCCATCAAATAGTCCACCCTTTATATAGTGATAGCCATACTCTCCCGTACTAACGATATTTATTCCCCCACTGCCGTAATTTCCTGAACCTGAGGCCAATATACTCGTATATATTCCAGACTTAAATCCTTGATCTGAAAGAATGTTTACAGTGCCGCCCATGCCGTCGTTATTGCTGACATCAATCGTACCACCGCTTATAATTGCATAGTCATAGTATGAGTTATATCCTTTCGCCGTCATGGTAACGGTTCCACCATTGGCCGTTATCGTGCCAGAATTATTAATGTTATTATAATAGTAGGCGTTTGACGGAGCATTGCCCACTTCAAAGGTCATTAAACCATCGCCAATAAAATCAATGGTGGTGACTTGCGCGCCGGCTATATTCACAGAACCCAATTTGGCCGTAATCATTCCCGAATTATTAACCTTTGGGGCAAAAAATGCCAATGACACCGCGATCAGCAACTGTGATCTTGCCACGTAAATCAATGGTGCTATCCGCCGTCGGCAAACCCATAGTCAGTTTTTCGCCAGACTTGTTTGCCAGAATTTAGTCGCGTCGATGGTGCCAGTGGTCGCAACGAAATTCTGCGCGTGTACTTTGCTGCCCGTATCAAAAACGAAGCCATTGGGATTGACCAAATAAAGCGTGCCGTTCGACGTCACCGTCCCCTGGATCAAAGACGCGGCATTGCCGGTCACAGTATTCAGGGTTGCGCCATTATTGGGCACGGTGAAATTCACGCTCTCGGTCGGGGCGACATTGAAACTTGTCCAATTAATCGCGGCGCGGTTCGCGGTCTGATTAATATTGGTGGCTAAGCCAGTGGTGGAAATTGTGGCATTTATGTCGCCACCCACAACAACGCCGCCCTGCGGTGCCGCTTTGGCTGCCTGCATCGGCAAAAGGGAAAGTGTCGCTGCCGTCAAGGCAGATGTGGCATATAAACGAATGCGATTTTGTGACATGATGTTGCCTCCGGTGTCAAAAGCGCGTCAGATCGACCGCTTGAAGGGACAGATTAAATTAGGGTTGTATGAATGCTAACGACTTGTTTACAAATAATTCCTATTACCAATCAGCCATACTACCCCACATTTAAATCACGAGTCAAGGATTTTTATCATTAAATTTTCGTAATGTTGCGTTTATTTCCTAAAAATTCACCGAGCGCGGTTCTATAAACTCACCATTTAAAATCCCAGCGCAAAAATGCGTCGCTTCAGAAAAAAAGACCAGACGGATTTCCCCGCCTGGCCTTAATTTTCTGGCCTTAATTTTCTGGCCTCAGTTTTACGAAAGAACGATACTCTAGGCTCCTTCGTTATCTATTATTCAAGGAAACACTATTCGTCGATTCGAAACCGCTTGCCGTACCCGTCGCATCTGCTTTGAGTTTACCAAAAGAATAAGAGGTCGCCCCATCTTGGTAAATTGAACCGGCTATATATATACCCTTAGCACTGCCGGTGCCCTTTGCCGTGATGTCACCATTTTGAATAATGGTTAAATTGCTGGAATCATCCACCGTACCCAATGAACCTTTTGACGTTACATAAACGCCATAGGCATTATTGTCAGCCCCATAACCCGATGAATAATTGCCTGTTTTCCTATCTGGCACATTTGATGCATTTTGGATCAGGGTCAAACTATTGACTTGCTCTGCCTCAGCACCCGTCAAAGTCGTTAGATTGGCCTCAATGGTAATCCCGGCATAAATTCCCGTGACCGCTGGGATAGCGGCTTTTGTCGCGGTGGCAGCAACCGCCGCCGATGCTTGCTGAATTTTGGCAAATTTGCCCGATGACATAATGGTCACAGAATTATTAAAGCTTGTATCACCGGTAACCCTTACATTTCCGCCTTCGATCCAATCAAGTTTTAGGGAATTATCATATTCGCCATGATTATACACGCCGGAAATTGTTAGGCTATCTTTGACCTTAATACCGACGGACTGAGTCGTTTCGGCACCCGAATCACCCAATAGGACATTCAGTGGAATGTTCGAGTCAAAATATTTATTCAATTCTGTGTATGACGAAGTACTACCGTCAATCGTCAAACTGCCAGTTAAAGGGGTAACGCGGGTAAAGGAGCCATTACTTCCCAATTGAATTGCAATACCATCGCCATTTCCACCTTTAAGCAAAACGGAATCAGACGCCCCCCCATTATCAGATTGATTCGAAATCGCCAAAATCAGGTGGAGGTTAGTTGCATCAAGCATTTGATTGCCAGCGTTAAATACTCCGCCGCCAAGATCAATATGCAAATCTTTTGCATAAGAGACCTTAAACAAAGCATCTGGTTGTTTTGCTGGCTTTCCACGAGATGCTGGAGTAATCGGCGAAGCATTTATCAGTTTAACATTTTTGCCGTTTGTCAGCAGACTAATCGTGCTGGTCTGGCTATTCATCCCACTTAAAGTCAGGCTTTTTGTCGCGGTTGTTCCACGAGAGATCAGCAAAATACCTTGATCCGAATTATCGAGCGATCCGAACTGATTCAACAAGATATCATTCGCGGCGGTAAATTGACTGCTATCTATGATAATTCCAACGGCTTGCCCCGAATAAATTGTAGAATCAGAATCAGGAGCAGAAATGCCTCTCATGGTTGTAGCAACTTTACCTGATGGCGCGGGATTATTGGACGAGTCAACACTCCCATCCGGATTTACGCTGTTAAGTTTTGAGTTGCTGTATGGAGATGATACCCCGAACGTCGAAGCTAGGCCACTTCCGATCATGCCAAATTGGAAAAAATTGATACTGCCCCTTTTTAAAGTCGTCGTCGAACTGGTTATTGTTGGTGAAACGGCAGTGGTTTTTCCGGGCGCAGTTGTCGTGCCGTTATAACCTGCCTGTAGTTCGGAACTGATAAACTGCGCACCTATTGCTGGGGCTTGATAATTTTGGGTAACGTTCCCGCCTTGATAGCCGCGCACATCACGACCCGCAAGAATTCGGCTGTTCTGAACCGAAACACCAACGGCATAATTTTGATACCCCCCCCGAATTCACATCACCATTTTGAATAAACAAGATATCGCGTTTGGCATATAGACTATAATTTACCGTCTTTTGCTGAGACTGCGTACTATAAATATCAATGCCAAATGCGCCGCCAATATCGGAAGAGGACGCGCCCCGTTGATCGAATATAATATCGTTCCCAGCGGTGATTGAGGAATCAGCAAATTCAATGCCAAGGCTATAGCCCAATCTAGCTGTTGACTTGTTATCTGCAATAACCGTGACGATTGCGTCACGACCAGCTTTAAGCGTTAATGACCCACCGGTGCCATAAAATTCAACGCTAAAACTATTGGCCGCAGTGCTAGAAAACCAGCCCACTTTGTGTGAGTTTAATATCACCACGCGTCGCTGTCAGCGCGGTTTTACCATTATTGCTGCCATCAAGCAAAATGCCATAGGCGCTTGACCCACTGCTTGAGATCGCCCCATTTTGGGTAAAATTAATGTCATTGCCAGCAGTGAGCGTTACTACCCCAGATGATCTACCAACAATGTCAATGCCATAAGCACTTCCATCCTGACCCGTCGCCGAAATTGTCCCATTTTGAATCAAGGTTAGGTTTTGACCAGCAGTTAAATTAGCGCGATCGATAAAAATACCATAAGCAGAATACCCAGTCCCCGTTGATTTCACACTTACTTCTTGATCCAAAGTCAATGAGCCACTTACCGTCAGACTGCTCGCATTAGTTACTACAATACCAGCACGATGATTATCCGTACCACCATTAACGAGAACTTCGCCATTACTGACTAACGTCAAATCGCCAGAAAATACATTCTTTCCCGAAACCGAAATGCCATTGGCGGTAATTGATTGAAGGTTGGATGTAACATTGTCCAATTTCACGCTGCCGCCACCCACGACAATTAATTCTTTTAATTTGTCTGTAACGGCGGAGGCGGTTATTTTTAGAGTATTGCCTGCTATATCAAACTCGGTCGCGGTATAATTTGATGGCAAAATATATTGATCGCCCGCAGCAGCGAACTCCAATGGTTGATAGGTGAATTTCCCATTGACCAAATTCACCGCTTTATTCGCGCCGGACCGCATCATTTCCCCGCCATAATAATACATGTCCATCGGGTTGACGCTGCCATTGGTACCAATGGTATATGCCGTCAGGGTATTATATCCAGCAACAAAGCCGCCCGAACCCGATCGAACATATAATGACTTGCCGACGGCACCCGTGACGACCATGCTATTTATCAATGTAACGGATTTGTCGCTACCCGTCGTTGCAACAACAACATCGCCCTTACCGCCCAACAAATTGCCGCTTAGTTTCATATTGCCCTCAGATTTCAGGGTAATACCGCCAATCCCAACATTTGTGATCAAACCAGCATATAAATCACCCCCAGAAGTAATCTTTATACCGCCATCCCCGATACTCGTAATCGTAGCGGTCACTAAATCACCATTAGAACGCAATTTTATGCCACCAGCACCATAATTAATAATCGTGTTGGCGGTTAATTTCCCATTGGAAGTGATATCTATGATACCACTGCCGTTGCTCGTGATCGTTGCGGCGGTTAATTTCCCAGTCGAAGATAATAATACGCCACCGCTGGTACTATTCGTAATTGTGCCAGTCGTCAAATCACTGGATAGGGTCGAACTCCAACCGGTTTTGCTGGCACCAGAAAGTCCGGAAAATTCACCAGTAACGGAAACGGAACCGTTTGTCGCATTAATTGTGACCCAGCCTGCGACAGCTTGAGTCCAGTCAGATGCGTATTTATATATGTTTAATGATGCAATCGACACGTTTCCATTTATCGATGCAAAATAAGCGTTGCCCGGGGTAGTTTGCCGCGAGTTACTGTTATCTGCATTGATAGTCGATTTGCCCTCAAACGATATATTATTGCCAGCAGTAATGCTTAAACCACCAGAGTGAATCGTCGTAGAGCCATAGCCTTTTACCCAGCCACTTGCGTTAATGGTCAGCGCATTGACATCTATTGCGCCATTTAATACAACATTTCCAATGTTTGCGCCGTTTCCTGCATTAATTGCAACCGAGCCAGCGACAGCGCGAGTCCAGTCAGACGCGTATTTATACATGCTTATCGATGCAATCGACACATTTCCAGTTGTCGATGTAATGGTCGCGTTACCAGGATTTGCTGCTAATGATGAATAGTTAGATGAAGAGATGCCTCCCGTAATCGAAATATCCTTGACAGCATTTATGGTCAAAGCCCCAGTGCCGTTGGAAATCTCAGCCTTTCCAGTTACCTTGCCACTCGAACCAATGTAAAGGGAATTAACATCAATTCCAGCATTTAAGTTTACGGCCCCACCGCCTGTGGTGGTAATCACTAACCCACCCGAAGCGGAGGAGGTAATTGATTGATCAACTGTCACTCCCCCAGCACCCGCACTCAAAGTCAGAACACTCGCGGCTGTGTTGGGCAACCCGGTTGTATTATTCCATGACCAATTAATCTCCTGATTAATGGTGATTGAATTTGTGGCACTCAAAATCAGATGATTTGATCTGAGTATAGAAAGAACGGTCGCTGCTGAAATAGTAAATTCACCAGCTGGGATTGCGCTAAAACTTCCTGTACCCGTTGAATCGACGGTAATATCGGTTGGATCAAGCAATAAGGTACCAACTTTTCCGCCGCTCAGGGACAGGGTGGATACATTGCCGCTAAACCCAAGTTTTTTCAGCCCCGACACTTCGACAAAGCCGCCATCATAGGCGCCTTGGCTGTTGGCCAATGCTTCGGCCTTTATGTTGCCATTAAATCCGGCATTTTCTGTTGCCCAAACCTTGACATCACCGCCGCCCAATGCCCCAGACGCATCTATGCTGCCCGATTCAGTAATCGAGCCGTTCACCGCCTGTATGGTGACATTGCCGCCCTTGGCGGTTAATGAGGGTAACATCAATGTTGCCATCACTGTTGATCATCGCATTGAGCAAATCATTTGCGCCCTCAACCGTCAAAGTCACCGCGCCGCCTTTGGCCGTGATGGTGCCATGATTTTCGACTTGCATCGTTTCATTGGCGTTAGAATTATTGCGCCGCGCAAGCGAAGTCCCCACTTCAAACGTCATTAAGCCATCGCCGGTGAAATCAACGACGGTGGTTTGCACCCCGCCCAAAGTCACCTGACCGAGATTGGCCGTGATCGTGCCAGAATTACTGACGTGCGGTGAAAAAATACCAACAATGCCGCGATCGGCGACGGTAATCGTGCCTTTGAGATCAATTCTGGCATTGGTTGGGGCGCGATCCGTGGTAAATTTGTTCCCGCTCATGAAATTCGCGGGATCGATATTGCTGGTCGTCGCAACGAAATTCTGCGCGTGTACTTGGCTGCCCGCATCAAAGACGATGCCATTGGGATTCACCAAATAAATTGTGCCATTCGACGTTACCGCCCCCTGGATCAAAGACGATTCATTGCCAACCACGCGATTCAGCGTCGCGCCATTATTGGGCACGGTAAATTCACGCTCTCGGTTGGGGCGACATTAAAACTTGTCCAATCAATCGCGGCGCGGTTCGTGGTCTGATTAATATTGGTGGCTGAGCCAGTGGTGGAAATTGAGGCCGTGCCCCCCACGACAACGCCGCCCTGCGGTGCCGCTTTGGCTGCCTGCATCGGCAAAAGGGAAAGTGTCGCTGCCGTCAAGGCAGATGTGGCATATAAACGAATGCGATTTTGTGACATGATGTTGCCTCCGGTGTCAAAAGCGCGTCAGATCGACCGCTTGAAGGGACAGATTAAATTAGGGTTGTGTGAATGCTAACGACTTGTTTACAAATAATTCCTATTACCAATCAGCCATACTACCCCACATTTAAATCACGAGTCAAGGATTTTTATCATTAAATTTTCGTAATGTTGCGTTTATTTCCTAAAAATTCACCGATTGATGCACTTGAAAAACCCGAATCGGCTTCCCATAGTTATATTTTGCGAAATATGAGCGTGCTGGATTGCAGTGCCGCCTAAGCGGGTTGCGTTCTGGGCGCGATTTTTATGTCTCTCGCCACTTATATGGGGGGGTCAAGAATGTCAGGCAGATCGGTTATGGGTGCGGCTTATTGGTTGGGTTTCGACCCGATCGAGCGCAGCCTCGAGCAATTGGCCAAACATGCGGCGGAATCTTGGCCCGCCCTATAATATCGAGCAAATTGGTAGCGACCGCCTCGAAGTCACCCTGGCGGTGGCTGGGTTTGCCGCTTCGGAATTACGCGTTACTTTGGATCAAAATCATTTGCTGATCCATGGCAAAAAAGCCGATGATACAACTGTAAATGCTCGTTCCCTCAACGGCGCGGCGCGGATTTTTTTGCATCGCGGCATCGCGGCGCGGCAATTTCAACGCCATTTTATTCTGGGACATGACATCCGCCTTGATCGCGCGGAATTGGCGCAGGGGCTATTAATCCTAAGCCTGAGCCGCCCGCCGCCGCCTTTGCCGCAACATCTGACGATTTCATCGGAATCCAGCGAAAATGGGGATAAGATCACCCTCACGATCAGCACCATTCGTTAAGAGATTGAACAGAATAATATTCTTGGCAAGCGCGGGCAGATGGCTTATGATGGAAATGGGTTCTGACTTAAATTAAGCCGAAGATTGTCGGTCAAAATATGGGCGAAATTTTGCATGGACTTTGCCGTCATTGGGGATTATGAGATTCTGACGGAAAATCGACGAAGTGTGAGTGGTGGTGTGGGAATTTCCTACACGCGCTATAGCGATTGGGCATATGTCCGGTTACGTGCGACCCGTTACCGTCTTAATGAAAGGTTTTAACAATGCACAAATTGGAAAAATCATCTACTATGGCACCGCAAGATTTTGCCGCTTTGGGATTGAATATTGTCGCCTTTGTTAAACCGATTGAGATTGAGGGCGAAACCGCGTTCGGCATTCACGCCGCCGATGGGACGCCGATGGCGGTGGTATCGGATCATGAATTGGCGTTTGCCGCCATCCGCCAAAATGATTTGGAGCCCGTCAGCGTCCATTAATCCCGCCCGTTTTGACGCCGCCGCCGGGGTTTATGTGATTGGTGGATTTTGGCGTTCTATTTGGTCGCGCCAGATAGGCCTAGATTTTTAACAAATTTTGTTATAGTTATCGTTTTTTTAATTTTTCCATCCCGTCCCAAAGAAAGGCCACCAAATGGCGCGCGTAACCGTCGAAGATTGTGTTGACAAAATCCCCAATCGTTTTGAACTTATTTTGATTGCGTCGCAACGGGCGCGCGAATTGGCGGCGGGCACCAAACCGACGGTCGAGCGCGATAATGACAAAAATCCAGTGGTGGCCTTGCGCGAAATCGCCGGCGGCACGGTGGAATTCCCCCGTCTGCGTGAGGCGATTGTGCGCGGTATGCAAAAATCAAGCGACGGTGACGAGCCCGATGAAGAAATCGCCGAAATGATGCGCCAAGAACAATTACTGGCCGACCAAGCCGCATCGCTTGGCCAAGGCGATGATCTTACCGCCATTGATGGCGAAGAAGAAGAAGAGGAAGATTTAGACGCCATCCCCGACCAAGCCCTGGGGGGATACAGGCGGGGATGCGGATTAGTTGCTATAATTTTCAACGTAACGACAATATACGCCATGTAATTATATTGCATATATTATAATTTTATGCAATATAAGCTAATTATAATTTCAACGTGGCATCTAGAAAATGGTTTTTAAAATCGCTAAACGATCCGATTGTTCAGAGCGTTAATAAAGATCGAGATAAGTTACTCGACCTTACTCAAAAAAAATCGTAATCTAAATGTGCCGGTGGAGTCTGATCGTGCCAATTTGTTGATGGCCGAGTCGCATGATTGTTCCGCCCTGTTTAACCATATGCAGAATGAAGGAGAAGTTAGCTTTAAAGCGGAAGAGCAACTTGAGCTAGATAAACCAACTACGCATTACACGTCAGATGCAACAAAATTATACACCCAATTATCAAGTGAAAAATTGGATAAGAGGCTTAAAAGTTTAGTGCGGGATGCCAAGGTCTATGAACAGGAATTTGGAATTAATGCGCTTTATCTGACCATAGGTTTATTAAAATGGCAAGATAAAGAAAAAGGTAAGTTTTACCATGCTCCGTTGGTAATGCTTCCGGTAAACTTAATAAGATATCGCAATGGTTTAAGCTATTATATCAAAAAGTCCGACGAAATAATTCCAAATAAATCACTGATTTTGAAATTAGAGAGGGATTTTGGGATTAAAGATTTCCCAATACTCGATGAAAATTGCGAAAATATAAATGAATATTTCCATAATATTAGGGACAAAATCGAGGGCAGGGTGTGGGAAATCCAGACAAATCGCATCTCGATAAGAATTTACTCATTTCATAAATTTACTATGTATGAAGACCTTGACGGCCAACAATTGGGCTCCACGAGAGATTTATAATAATTCTCCTATCCTTGAGAAATTACTAATCAATATTGGATTTCCTAACAATAAATCTGATTTCCCTGACCGGGGCAATATCGACCAAATTATCCCCCCGAGCAAATTAAAAATTTGTCTTGGATGCAGATAGTTCGCAAACCATTGCTATATCCGAGGTATTAGGGGGTAATAATTTAGTCATTAAGGGGCCACCAGGCACCGGAAAATCTCAAACTATTGTGAATCTTCTTGCTTGTGCGGTGGAAGCAGGAAAAAAAGTATTATTTATTTCTGAAAAGCAAGCAGCATTAAATGTTGTATTTAAAAGATTAAAAGATAAAGGTTTAGATAAATTGGCACTTGAGTACATTCAAATAAATCTGATAAAAAGCAATAATTGAGAACCTTAGGGAAAGCTTAGAGTCAGAAATAGTAGATGAAAAATTTGAAAAATCTATACCCAATAGCAACTCATTAGACGTTCATGTAAATGATCTCAATAATTCATATGATATGATTAACAAAATCTTAGTTCCGTATATGGTTTATGCAAACGATATTTTAGCGAATTTTGTTAAATACAATATCGAAGATGCAAATAATTTAGTCAAGTTTCACAATATTGAGCAATCTCGTAATAATTATTTTTCGAGTGTAAAAGAGGCTATAACGAATATTGAATCTCTCCTTGAACTAACTGGTACTCCGCCGAACAATATTTGGTATGGAATTAATCCTAATGAAGATATACTTTTGAAAAACAAGGGAATAAATAAGTTATTAACTGATGCTTTAGCATCATTTGGCTTATTAAATAAACTTATAGATGAGATATATGATATCTTTAATAATCCTTTCCCAAATAATTTGGGAGATATTGTGAATTTCCCAGATTTCTATAATTTTATAAATGATATGCCAAAGGAATTCAAACAACGTGATTTTTCTGGGAATGCATGGATTGATAATTTGAACGATTTGGAAAAATTGATTGGATGCGGTCAGGAACTATTAAAGAAACACAAATCTCTTTTGCTTGAAGTGAAAGAGGATTTTTTTGAGGAAGATTTCCAATATATTAATTTTCATGTAATAAATAATGGTAGAAAGTTATATCGTATATTTATTTCTGATTATCGCAGAAATATCCGTAAATTTAAATTAATGCTAAGCACATCACTTCCTTCTTCTCATCAAGAAAGAATTGCTTTACTCGATAAGATCGAAAAATATCAAATTATTCTTGGTGAATTCAAGAGCATGGATTCTCTTTATTCTGCTTTTAAAAGCAACTGGAATGATATGAATAGCGATTGGAACTTATTCGCAGATACAATAAAATGGATAGAGAAGTATTCTGAATTGTTTATTGCGTACAGACTTATTTTAGCCCAATTTAATAACGATGATATTAAGGACGTTTTCTTTATTCGAAAAATTTTTCAAAAGAAAGGAAAATTCTTTTCAGTAGATTAAATCCCTTATGCTCGTTACTAAATCTTGATTTTAACAAGGCATTTAATTGTTCCGACTTTAATCAGATCGATTTGAAGCTTTTAAGGGATAAACTTAATAACTGGTATAATAACGCCAGTTTTATTAGCGATTATATTTACTATCTGTCGGCAAACAAAAAATTCTCGGAAGAATATTCATCTGAATTTGCTGCATTAGTAGATAATGGAGAAATTCTGCCAAATTCATTGCTCCGAAATTTTCAATCAATCTATTGGAATCATTTAAAAGAGCGTCTGTTTAAGGAATTGCCCATCTGCTAAAGAACAATGGCGTCAACCTTAACCTAAAAATTTCAATGTTTTGCAATAGAGATAAAGACTTTATTGAGCAAAATGCCAAACATATTTTATCACTACAGAATCAAAAAATCCTAATCTTGGACAAGCTAATACAACGAATGGCATGAAAAACCTAGGAAAAGAATTTAACAAGCAAAAGAGACATCAGCCGATTAGAACATTAATCGAAAAGTCTGGTAACGAAATTCAAAAGATTAAACCTATCTTTATGATGAGTCCTTTATCAGTTGCAACCTACCTCGCCCCTAAATCGATAAAGTTTGATCTTTTAGTTATTGATGAAGCAAGCCAAGTTGAACCAATTGATGCTTATGGGGCAATTATTCGTTCAAGCCAAATTGTTGTTGTTGGTGATGAGAAACAGCTTCCGCCTTCTAATTTCTTTAAAATTTCAGATAATTCTGAGGATGAAGAAGTGGAGGATGATGCAAGTCATGATGAACTAACAGTGCCATCGAACTCAACAAAAGATAGCGAAAGCATCCTAGATCTATGCCTTGCCAAAGGTATAGATCACCGAACTTTGGAATGGCATTATCGTTCGAAGCATCAATCCTTATAGAATTTTCTAATAATTCATTTTATAATAAAAAACTTAGCATTTTTTCGTCTCCGCACTCACGGAGGTCAAAGTCACGGTGTTTCTTTTCGTAAACACACACATCCTTATACGCCTTCCCCGAAAAGGTTTAATCAGGGTGAAGCAGAACTCGTCCGCCCAGAGTGTTTTGCAACATTATCGGTCTAATATTGGGGAAAAGAATCCAAAATCTTTAGGGGTGGCGACTTTTTCGCAAACTCAAAAAGATATATTCTCGAAAAATCGATAAAATTGGTGAAACGGATCCAGAATTCAAAAGTTGGTACGAAAACGAAAATTGCGCTGAACCCTTTTTTGTCAAAAACCTTGAAAATATCCAAGGTGACGAACGTGATGTCATTTTTATCTCGGTGGGATACGGCAAAGATATTTCGGGTAAATTGCTTCAACGATTTGGACCAATTAATCGACAAGGCGGTGAAAGACGCATCAATGTTTTGATAACGCGTGCGAAATATCAATTGGTCATTTTCTCTCTCCAATTTTTCGGGGAGCGAGATTTCTATAAAGGAGCCAAATAAATCTTTAGGGTTAGAAAGTTTTAAAAACTATCTAAGTTTGCGCGGAAAAAGAAATTACCGTTTTAGGGAATAGGTCTCAACGGAATTTGATAGCGCATTTGAGGAACTTGTATCTGATGCCCTAAAAGATAGAGGTTATACGATTCATTCTGGTGTAGGGAGTCATGGGTTTAAAATTGATTTATGGTCGTCGACCCAGATAATCCCAATCGATATATTTTGGGAATTGAATGTGATGGGGCGAAAATATCATTCCACCCGGACTGCGAGGGAGCGTGATCGTTTGCGCCAATCGATTCTTGAAGATCAAGGATGGAACATTCATCGTATTTGGAGCGTTGATTGGTTTAATAACGGTCAAATGAAATCCAAAAAATAATTGATGTCATAAAAAATTACAGAATTAACTCTGCTTGACCTATTGCGGTTGAAGGAATAATCTTTTCCTTATGATCAGACAATATGAATTGGTTGAACGGGTGCGTGAATACGACCCCAACCTGGACGAGGACACGCTGAACCGCGCCTATGTCTTTGCGCTTAAAGCGCATGGCTCGCAAACTCGCGCGTCGGGGGACCCATATTTCTCGCATCCGCTCGAGGTGGCGGGGGATATTAACCAATATGCGGCTCGATGCCGCGTCGATTGCCACGGCTTTGCTGCATGATGTGGTGGAAGATACCGCCATCACCCTCCCCGATATTGAAAAGGCGTTTGGCGGGGAGATTCGCCGTCTGGTGGATGGCGTCACCAAATTATCGCGGCTTGATCTGCAATCGGAGCCGGTCAAACAGGCCGAAAATTTCCGTAAACTTGTGCTGGCGATGTCCGAGGATATCCGCGTCTTGCTGGTCAAATTGGCGGATCGTCTGCATAATATGCGCACGCTGCATTACATCAAAGACCCGGCCAAACGCCGCCGCATCGCCGCCGAAACCATGGAGATTTACGCGCCCTTGGCCGAGCGCATTGGCCTGAATGACATGAAAGACCAACTCGAGGATTTGGCGTTCAGCGAATTAAACCCCGAAGCGCGATCCTCCATCCTTGCCCGTCTGGAATTTTTGCGGCAAAACAGCCCGGATCGGGTGCTGGCGGTGCAGACGGCGTTGGAAGACACTCTCGAACAAGGCGGCCTGAAAAGCGCGATCCAGGGACGCGAGAAAACCCCCTGGTCGATCTGGCGCAAAATGGAAAAGAAAAACATCGCCTTTGAACAATTATCCGACATTATGGCCTTTCGCATATTGGTCGATACAGTCGAGCATTGTTACCAGGCCCTGGGGATTATTCATTCCCATTATCCGGTCGTGCCAGGGCGATTCAAAGATTATATCTCGACCCCCAAACCCAATGATTATCAATCGATTCACACCTGTGTCATTGGCCCCGAAAAACAGCGCATCGAAATCCAAATCCGCACCCATAACATGCAGGAAATCGCCGATCGTGGCGTGGCCGCCCATTGGAATTACAAAGCCGATCACAGCGTGCCGCGCACCGATGGCCGCCAATATCAATGGCTGCGTGAATTATTGGATATTTTAGAACACTCGCCCGGCCCCGAAGAATTTTTGGATAATACCCGCTTGGCGATGTTCCAAGACCAGGTGTTTTGCTTTACCCCCAAGGGCGATTTATATTCATTGCCGCGTAATGCCTGTCCGATTGATTTCGCCTATGCCGTCCATAGCGATATTGGCGATCATTGCGTTGGTGCGCGCGTGAATGGGCGGATTGTGCCGCTGCGCACCGCCCTGAGCAACGGCGATCAGGTCGAGATCATGACCGCCAAGACCCAGCAACCCGCGCCCGATTGGGAGGAATTTGTCGTCACCGGCAAGGCCAAAGCCCGCATCCGCCGCTTTTTCCGCCTGAAAAACCGCAATGAATATGTGACGGTGGGGCGCGATATAATTTCCAGGACATTTCGCCAAGAAGGTTATAATTTATCCGATGCGGTGTTGAATGGCATTTTGCCCGAATTTAAATTTACCAGCATTGATGATCTATATGCCGCCGTGGGGGAAGGGCTGCATTCAGGCCGCGATATTATTAATGCGGCCTTTCCGGCCGCCAAGCCGTCTGGCAAATCTGCCCTGGTGCGCCCGATGCTGCCACGCCAAGCCGCCAAACCCGCCGCCGACACCAATAAAAGCGAGCGCGGCAGCGATAAATTGCCGATTCGCGGATTAATTTCTGGGTTGGCTGTGCATTATGCTGGATGTTGCCACCCGCTGCCCGGCGACCGCATTGTCGGGATTGTCACCACCGGCAAAGGCGTGACCATTCACACCATCGATTGCAGCACTTTGGCTGCCCTGGGCAACCAACCCGAACGCTGGCTGGATGTCGCTTGGAATAACGATTATGATGACCCGTCCAGCCATATTGGACGCATTAACGTCATGGTCACGAATCATGCCGATTCGATGGGGCATTTATGCACGGTAATTGGACGTAATAATGGCAATATCAGCAATTTGAAAATCACCCATCGCGCCTTGGATTTTTTCGAGATGATTTTGGATATCGAAGTCCGCGATGCCCGCCATTTAACCATGATTATTGCGGCATTACGGGCGTCGTCGGCGATTAGTTTTGTTGATCGCGCCAAAGCATGATAAAGGTGGCGGACAAATTTTAACGTAGAAATATTGAGATTTATTTGGTATTGGCGTCTATAATTTCATGTGATGTCGAGGAAATATTATGATTGCAGCTGTAACAGCATTATTGGTTACGTGTTTTGTTGGAATAGTATTTTTAATCATTGCGATTTGCATAAATTTAAATCAAAATCCGATATAGTAATTGGGATATTTTGATATTATTCTTGATAGATAATATTTTTTGTCAATTTTCCGATATTATTATTTGGTTTTTGGTCTTGAAATGACAAAAATGTCGAACATATTTAGTTAAGATGATACAAATTTTTCTGTACAAAGGAATTTTAGAAAAAGATATTAATGATTCATGTTCCTTAAGGAACCTCTGAATGAGTCCTATTTTTTGTCATTCCCCGTCGATATTTGCCCAATTGCGAAGCAATTGGTTGTAAATATCAGAACGGGGAATCCAGATAACTAATTGATATAAGCGTGATAAAATTTTTCTGGATTCCCCGATCGCAAGCCGCCGCGTAAGTGAAAGCGGCGGCAAAATAAAGGATGTCGCCGCTTTCACTTTACGCGGCGACGGCGGGTAATGACAAAGAAAAGAATTGCCTCAGCACGTTGCCGCACTTATTCAGACCTTCCTTAAGGATAACGACATTTTTAGGTTAAATTTTATAATATTTCTGGATTTTTAACCTTAAATTCAGTCTAAAATACTCACTTAGATATATTATTAACTTATTATTTGGAAAAATTTATTGTGGTTGGAATTGTCTTATCCGTTATTGCATTAATTTCTTATAGTTTTGTAATTGTCGCAAGCCTTACTGTTACTGGCACGGTGATTTATGCATTCGTAAAACATGCGCAATAAAATTTTACTCAGGTTATTGTTGCATCAAAATATATTATTCGATCTGTACCTATATCATATCAAAAATTGAATGGAATTTAAATTGCAAACTGTAGTTGCGTTTATAATTGTAATTGGTGGTGGCGTGGCAGCATTCTTTTCGGTCATCGCCCTCTCACTGACGATTGCTTATTTTATTAGCGTAAAGATTTTGTAATGAGAGGGAATCCTAAATAATTAACAGAATAAATATATAAATTTTCAAAATTTCTTATTTCTATTTGAAAAATAATTTTTATACTTGCGCAATAATTCCGACACCCCACCCAATTATTAAATTTTTACTGCCGAAATCACCACAAAGGCTTGGGCGATGGGATATTCATCGGTCATGGTCAGGGCAAGGGACGGGGCAAACCCCGCAGGCGTCATCGCCCGTAACCGCGCCGCCGCGCCGCCGGTCAAGACCAAACCAGGCTGGCCCGACGGCAATGACTCGACACCAATCTGTGACAGGGCCACGCCTTGACGAAAACCGGTGCCCAAAGCCTTGGCGCAGGCCTCTTTGGCGGCAAAGCGTTTCGCCAGCGAGGCCACCATCATGGGCGGTGATTTTTCACGATACCGCAAGGCACGCGCCCGTTCAACCGGCCGTAAAGACGCGCAATAAAAACCGCTCGCCAAATTTGGCATAGGCGGCCTCGATGCGGCGAATATCGCATAAATCTGTGCCGATGCCGAGAATTGTCATATTTTTCTCCGTTTAATTAACCTTATGCTCTGTTGCAAAAATTTTCCGTTTCGATTAAATTCCCGTCATGTTATCGCAAATCTGCAAAAATTGGCAAGTCAGGTTTCGCGCATGATTTTACGTGACGGTGACGCGGATTCCTCCTGCCAAAATTACCGCCAATAATTACCAAAAATGTACAAGGAAGCACCCCAATTGGATGACCAAAATAATCCAGCCCTAAAAAAGCCAATTTACCGTCCAAAACGTGCCATTTCATACGAATTATTGGCGGTGATGCTTTTTACCGCTTCCGATTTAATGTCAAAATATTTGGGGAAAATTTATCCGATTGGCGAGGTTATTTTTTTTTCGCGCCTTGTTTGGCCTTATCCCGGCATTATTTTTGGCGTCGCGCGGGGTCGGCTTTGTCCAAAATTTAAAGACGCGGCGTTATGGTTTGCATTTTCTGCGCTGCGTTTTGGGCACCACGGTTTCGGTGTTGTTTATTATTTCCTTTCAAAAAATGAAATTTGCTGATGTCATCGCTTTGTCTTTTACGGCACCGCTTTTTATTACCATGTTGTCTTCGCCCATTTTGGGAGAAAAAGTTGGTTTGCCACGATTACTTGCCATTATTGTTGGGTTTATTGGTGTTTTGGTGGTGTTTCCGCCCTGGGCTTTGCTGAAACCTGACTTATTGCCGTGGATTTCCCTTATGTTGCTGGCGTCGGTGGCTTATGCTGGGGCGATTATCGTATTACGCCTGATGGGTCGCACAGAAACCAATATCGCGTCGACGACATATTTTTATATTTTTATGACGATTCTCACCGGTATTTCCTGCCTTTTTTCCTGGCGCACGCCGGATTCTTGGTTGGATATCACGCTCTTTGTCGTGTTTGGAATTTGCAGTGGTTTGGGGCAATTATTATTGGCCCAGGCCCTGCGTCTGGCCCCCGCCACCGTGGTGTCGCCCTTTGATTATAGTTATTTGCTGTGGGGGGCGATTTTTGGTTTAATTATATTCGGTGAAGCCATCTCGGCCTCGACCATGGTGGGCGGGAGCATTATGGCCGTCAGTGGATTGTTCATTTTATGGTACGAGGCCGGCCGCCCTTTGCCGGCATTAATTGCTGATAAATTTCCACGGCTTAAGATCGACCATAAAGGATAAATAACACTCTTTGCTAGACTTTGGTGTTGCAAACCATTATTGAGGTAACGCGTCAAGTTAAACAGGCTGGTGCCAAAGTTCTTTCATATTCGTTCAATTTAAAAAGGCCATGATAAAGGAATAAATCTTGTTTAATCGGCTGTGAAACTGCAAACTCCGCCCGCGAAACCCGCCAACCCGCCGCCGCAACAACGCGGCGCGATGCGTGACCTCATCGATATGGTGAAGACGGTTATTTACGCATTGGTGATCGTCGTTTTCGTCCGCAGTTTTGGTTTTGAAGCCTTTAACATTCCGTCGGGGTCGATGATCCCCAGCCTGTTGGTCGGTGATTTTTTATTCGTCTCGAAATATAGTTACGGTTACAGCCGTTACTCCATTCCCATGCTGAATGTGTTTTTACCGCACGATAAGCCGAAATATGCCCTGCCCACCGACCCCACAAAATCAGATACAACATCAACGGGACGCTGGTTTGGCTCGGTACCCGAACGCGGCGACATTATTGTGTTTAAATGGCCAGGCGATAATGACACCGATTACATTAAGCGCGTCATCGCCCTCCCAGGCGATCAAGTGGAAATCAGGAACGGAATCGTGTGGCTAAATGGCACCCCCCTGCCGCGTCGACCGATGCCAGGATTGGCGGGTCGGTTAATCGATCAGACGTCGGGGCGTTTTGCGACACGATATATCGAAACCTTGCCATCGGGGCGGCAATATAACATCCAAAAATTCGGCGAAAAACAATCGAATGATAGTTACCCCGAACAATGTCCAAATAATGAAATTCATTGCCCATTGACGGTGCCGCCCAATCATTTATTCGTCATGGGAGATAATCGAGATAATTCCGCCGACAGCCGTGTCGCCGTTTCTTTGGGCGGGGTCGGTTTTGTCCCGGTGGAAAATATTGTCGGGCGGGCGCAAATCTTGTTTTTCTCGCTGGATGAAAAATCAAGCTGGTGGGAGATTTGGAAATGGCCGTTCGCCGTACGTTGGTCGCGCCTGATGAACCGCATTCACTAAAAAATTTGCAGAAATTATTGCGTTATGGGTTCCGCGATATGTCCTTGCTGAGCCAGGCTTTGTGCCATAAAAGCGCGGTGTCACCACGGCAAGACAAAATTTCGGCCAGCAATGAAAGATTGGAATTTTTGGGCGATCGCGTGCTGGGGCTGGTGATTGCGGATTTGCTGTATCACCGCGCCCCCCAGGAAAATGAAGGGAGGTTGGCGCGCCGCCTGACCGCCCTGGTGAATCAAGATGTCTTGGCGGCAATTGCCCGCAAATTGTGTTTGTCGGATTATCTTAATGTCGGTAAGGCCGCGCTGACCGATCAGATTGCCGTCCGCGATGGCCCCTTATCCGATGCGCTCGAGGCCATTATTGGGGCGATTTGGCTTGATGGCGGCATGGAAGCGGCGAAGGAATTTATCACAACCCATTGGCAAGAATATTTGGGCGAGAAAACCAATGACCGCCGCGATGCCAAAAGCCGATTGCAAGAATGGGCGATGGCGCGGGGACTTCCGCTCCCCATTTATTCCGAGCAAACCCGCGCTGGCCCCGATCATGCGCCCGAATTTGTGATTTCTGCCAGTTTGCCGGGGTTTCCGCCCGCATTTGGTAACGGAAATAACAAACGCATTGCCGAAAAAATGGCCGCCGAGCTGCTTTATCTCGCCGTCAGTAACAGCAAATTGCCTGATCGGCAACACAGCTAAAACCGACTGAGTGACTGACTCATAACTTAGGAATTTACATAACTCTATGACACATAACACTCTTTCTGCCCAGGCTGACACGCCGCAATCCTCAACTCAAGTCGGGTTTATCGCCCTGATTGGCCGTCCCAATGCCGGTAAATCGACTTTGCTCAATCAATTAATTGGTCAGAAAATTTCGATTGTCAGCCCAAAAGTGCAAACCACACGCAACCGCATTCTGGGCATTGTCATGGAAAAACAAGAACAGGCGCAAATGATCTTTGTTGATACGCCGGGCATTTTTCGACACCGCCAAAAAAAGATGGAGCGGCAAATGGTCGAGACCGCCCGCCAAGGCGCCAGCGATGCCGATTTTGTCTTATTGGTAATTGATGCCACGCGGCAATTTGGTCGCCATGGCAATAAAAACGCACCCTGCCAATTGGCCGAGGGGGATCGCAGCCTGATTAATCAGCTCATTACCCATAAATCGGGCAAAATTATGGTGGCGGTGAATAAAATTGATGCCGTACCGCCGGCGCGTTTATTGCCCTTATTGGCGGAATTAAAGCAATTATTATCGCCATTGGAAATTTATCTGATCTCGGCGCAATCGGGCGAAGGCGTTGCCGCCATGCGGACAAGCCTGGCCGGTTATTTGCCGCCGGGCCCGTTCTTATACCCGCCCGATCAATTGGCGGACATTCCCATGCGCTTTCTGGCCGCCGAACTGACGCGCGAGCAATGTTTTTTGCATCTTTATGACGAATTGCCCTATGCGCTGAGTGTCGAAACCGAAACTTGGGAAGAATTTAAAAATGGCGATTTGCGGCTGGAGCAGCAGATTACTGTCGAGCGTCCCGGACAACGCGCGATTTTATTGGGACATCAGGGACAGATGATCAAGCGCATCGGCCAAGCCGCCCGCCTGGCCATGGCCGCCGAATTTGAGCGCAAAGTGCATCTAGCCCTACATGTGCGGGTCAGGGCTGATGGCGTCAGTCTCAATGATCCGAAGTAATCTTTTATAAATATACTCCGTGTCCTTGAAAATTCGCCTTTGTATCCCCTGCATAAGGAAGGTCTGAATGAGTACGAGAAACTGTCAAAAAGACAAATTTGCATCTGCGAGCCGCAGGCGAAGCAGTCCAGAAAAGCCAGACATTTCAACGCTTTGCTGGATTGCTTCGCTTCGCTCGCAAATGCTCATTTCTCGTTTTTAGAACTCATTCAGACCTTCCCTAAGCACTGTGGCGCAAAACGGGAATTCTTTAGGAAACGGAGTATACACAAAAAATCAGACACCCCATTTCTGAGACGTCTGATTTTTTTATCGCTTTTCAGTCCTGAGTACAGAAGCCAAAAACACGGCACCATACTCAGGACTGATAAACCAAACACTCTTACTTACCGCCAAAACTTGCCGTGGTGGTCGGAATGTTGCTCGAAGGCAGAGACACATTCAAATTAACCGTCGGCGCAGTCGCCCCAGCACCCGCCGCAGTGGGGCTGAAATCAACCTTTTGAATTGACAGTGAATCACGATTGGGATTGCCCGGCGTGACCAAAGTCACTACGGTTTTGTACAGCCCCGAAGTTTGGTCAAAACTGGTTTGCGTCGTGACCGAGACTTTACTGGCATCCATCGTGGTCAAGCCGGTGACGCTCACGCTTTGCGGCACATAGCTTGAATAATTGGTAATGACGTCGGTATTGCCGTTATAGGTAATTTTGAAATCTTTCGACGTCACGACCGGGCCGGGCAGCACCGGCAAAGCTGTCGCCACGGGCGTTGTCGGAGCTGGGGTTGCGGGTGTAACCGGTGCCGAAGCCACAGGCGTTTACCGGTGCCGAAGCCACAGGTGTGACCGGGTGCCGAAGCCACAGGCGTTACTGGTGCCGAAGCCACAGGCGTTACTGGTGTCCGAAGCTACGGTGTGACAATGTCGGCGTCACGGGCTTCGGCGTCGAACTGTCGGTGTCGATGCCACCGGCGTCACCAAAGTCGGCGTCACGGGCTTCGGCGTCGAAACTGTCGGTGTCGATGCCACCGGCGTCACCAAAGTCGGTGTCACGGGAGTCGGCTGGCGATAATCAACCGCAACATTTGGCGGTGTTGTCGGCGAACGGTTAGTGAACGCGTTATTTGGGGGAGTTACAGACTTATTGACGCTCGACACCACCGTCACATTTTGATTGATCGCCCATTGACAATAGTGACGGGATTATAGTTATTTCTCCCGCCGCTTACGCCATAGGCTGGTTGACGCTGCCCCGTAAAGGCCAGTCCATGACGTTGATCTGAGGCAGGCGTGCTGTTCGTGATGGCACCCGAGCTGCGTATTCCCCAAATTGATGGTCATTGCGCGGCGCGAAACCATTATTACGATTGGTGCTGAAACCAACTTCGCGGCGTTCGCCAAAGCCACGATTATCCCAGCCGCCATCATTGCGACCAGTGCCGTGATTTGCGTGTTGCGTGTGATGAGAACCCGAATTGGTGTTGACAACAGTGACCGAAACCAAAGTCGTGCCCACGAAATATGTCGTGTTGCTGGCGCCGCGCCAACCCGTATTCAGCGAGATACTCGAGGTTTGGTATCCACCATTTGCATTGGTTAAGCCAACAGTGACGGCATTCGCCGTTTTATGACGTGGCGCATAAATGATGATGTTCTCAACGCCCGTAATCGTGCTATTGCCGCTTATGCCCGTATAGGAACTTTTTACCACAAGATTATTCGATCTGGTCGTCGTCGTGCCATTATTAACGACATTGGTGATCCCCACACTTGACGATGGAACCCACCAAGAAGTTTTATTTACCGGCGTTACAGTGATCGAAACATCAATCACGGGCGGTGTGTAAACCACCGGCGGCGGCGTATATGTCACCACCGGCGGCGGCGGCGGAGGCACATAAACCACCGGTGGCGGAATATAGACCACGGGTTCTGGCACGATAACGACCGGCGGCGGAATATAGACCACGGGCGGCGGCGGGGGTGGCGGCGTATAAATATTACGCAGCCGGAACTCACCAATCCCATTTTCATCGCCTGCATATTCAAAATATGTATCATTATAGGCATTAACCATGCGAACATAGTCTGAGAATTGAGTTTTGCCTTGGTGACGGTTATTATAATATTCGGTACTGTTAATTGTTCGACCTGGCAAATTTACCGTGATATTATTCGTCCGAATAGCACCCGTATTGATTCTGTTTAATTCGGTACTGCTTAAAGTAACAGTGCCATTTAAGGCAGTAATAGTGCCCGTCTCAAATCTTGCAGGATTATAGTCATACCAATAATATTTAACGCCAGAGTTTAGGTTTATATTCCCGCGCTCTGAGATTAAATTTGACGTCGAAATATTCCCGCTCTTGCTCTTAAACTCAATATCTCCACCGGCGGAAATATTTTTGCTGCTAATACCCCGCTGAGCGATTGCGGACACATTGCCGCCAGCCTTTAGGTTACCATAAAATCCAATTCCTCCTGATCCGGAAGTCAGGCCGATATCGCCCCCCGCAATGGCAGCATTTTCTGAATATATACCCGCTTCGGAATTCAGTGTAATATGGCCACTCGCTGTTAAATAGGAATAGTTGGATATTTTGCCACCGGCATTAATCACAATATCGCCATTCGTAGCGGTAATTTCCTCATAATGATTGGAGGTATCAAATGCCCCGTCCGTGGTAATGCGAATAGACTGAGCCGTGATAGTGCTGGCATAAATAGTATTATAACTAGTATTCTGCGCACCATCTATATTCACATTTATATTCACATTGCCCATGAGGGCTTCGATTCTTCCGTCAATCTTGATAAAGCGGTTTTGCGAAACCAAATTAATATCGCCATTCAATGACTTGACGGGAGGCGCATACCAATCCGAGCCAACAACAATCCCTCTCCCATTGATATTAATATTTTTGGCAGCGGTCACTGAAGCTTTGATGTCGATGAACCCCTTGCTGCTTACTAAATCAATGTCTCCAGACAGTGCATTCAGGGCGTAATCGCGGATGGTGGTACCATCTAAATTGGGGAAATCTTCATTCTCTCCCAAACGATAATGCGTTGTGTCTCTCAACTCAGGTCCTTTGCCAATCGCAATGCCCGAGACCGCTTTCATGGAAATTGCCGCCGCATTGGCCGACAATACAAATATATCCTTATTTGCTGTCAGTGAAGCCACACCGCTTGCGACAATATTACCGATCACCGCAATATTCCCATTATTGGCTTTTAACACCACACTGCCGCGTGAGGCATTAATATCGCTGGTTTCAATATGACCATCGGCATTAATAATCACATTGCCATTGGTGGCATTCAGGTTATTTGTCCAAATATTGCCGCCATTGGTCGTGGTTAATTTCATGCTGCCGGCGACCAAATTTTTAACCAAAGTCGTATCAATATTGCCGCCGACGACATTCATCACCAAATTATTCGCGGTAATTTTGCCATGCTCGACAATCGAGGCGCTATTGCTGGTCACATAATTCAACATATACTTCGCGGCCTTGGCATCCATTTGCACTGTTGCGCCCGTCACTGTCCCGGCATTTTCAATCATGGCGGCATGGGGGTGAGATAAGCGTCCCTGCTCAAGATTATTTGACAATTCAAATGTCATCAAACCGGTGCCAGAGAAATCGACGGTGTTGACGACTTCGCCGCCCACCAAATTGACGCGCCCCAAATTGGCCGAGACCACGCCGGTGCTGGAGACAAAAACTTGCGGGGCAATAATCGCCAAGAACCCTTGGTCGGCATGGATATTGCCATAAAGGTCGATATTGCCGCCGCGATTGCTGTTCGATGATGCGCTGAAGAGGCCGATATTATTGGCGTTATTGTAAAAAGCATCGGCATTTGGCGTCTGCGTCGTCACCAGCAGATTTTTCGCCGAGACGTCTGAGCCGACACTGAACACAAAGCCATTGGGATTGGCCAGATACAGCGTGCCGTTTGACCCGCACCGTCCCGCTAATCACCGAGGCATTGACATCGTGAATTTGGTTCAAAGTCGCGCCATGCGTCGGCACGGTGAAATTGACATTATTGCCCGCACCGACGTTGAAACTTTGCCAATCAATCACCGCGCGGTTGGTGGATTGGTTAATTTGCATGGTTTGGGTGTTATTGGCATTATTGGTCGTGCTAATGGTGGCATTGCCATAATTTTGCCGCGCAATATTGGCATTATTTGCCGTCGGGGTGATGGTCGGAACCGGCATCCCCACCGCATGTGCATAATGGGTGAACCCCATACCCATCACCAAAGCCGAACTTGCCAATAAATTACGGTTAAATTTGTTAAACCGGTTTGATGAAACGCGATTGCGATAATTTGAAATGCTCATCATAAATCTCCCTGGAAAAATGAGATGTGAGAAAGAATTTTGGGAAACGCGGTGTGAAAACGCACTGAAACAACAGACTGAAAAAACGTACAAATATGACTTACGCGATACAAGGCACCTATAACTTAGATCAAAAACAATGCCGCAATAAACCAGGCCAATAATGACAATCACGCCTATGAACGATGAGGCATTAACTAAAGTTTTTCATTATAGTCACATTAAAATTACGCTTACAAATTACTTTTTCGTAAGGTTTGGGCAATTTATGGGCATTAATTCTTATATTTTATTATTTTTCATGCGATTTGCTCACTCATGATTGAATAGTGATTAAAATTAAATGGCACATAATCCAAACACTTGCTTTTTTAAAATAAGTGCGATTAAAGTAATGTCTCACTTTGTTATAAGAGCGGGTTTAACGGGCAAAATTTTCTCTTTTCAAACTATACGCTTTTACAGCAAGGTTCCGAGTGAACGATTTTTTTTTAGGGGGAACTTATGAGCTTTCTAAAGGTTAAGAATTTGGTGG
>JABACO010000262.1:0-48810 GCA_013339895.1 Ephydatia muelleri | reverse complement strand
GTGATGGGCACAGGTAACTTTGGTTGGCTGCAGAACTTAAAACAACCTCCGCGGACGTATCAGTTAAGCCACTTGGATCCGATCGAATCATGCACAATAATGTTCGACTGATGTTGGGGACAATTCAATTGCGCATTATTATCTTTTTGCGCACTGTCGAATATTTTGTTGAAACAAATAGACGATGAGCACATTTTAGACGGGTCGAGTGGAGGGGTAAGGGGGAGGGGTGTGTGGTGGGCCTCATTCCGTATCAATACTCTGGGCCACGCTGGTTTACACAAGTACATCATTAGGCAACAGGCTCGCGCACATGTACCTTTATGCTACTAGTTTGCCTTCTCTTTGCCGTCATGCATGTAGCGGATTGATTAGTATTGGCCCTTTTATCAAGTGAACATGATTTATTTCGCGTGTATTAATTTAATTATTGAGTGGCATTTTGACACGTTGCAGATTACGGAGTAGTCACATGACACACACAGCAAAAACAGATTGATGCATGTCAGTATGGAAATCAATAATAGAGCACTCGTTGAGTGCCCTATTATTGATTTCTAGTGACATGTATCAATCTGTTTTTGCTGTGCATGTATAGTCAGATGCTGTTACGTATACGCTGCATCATTTGGCGGAGAACAGATAAGCCCAGGATGAACCATTCATTCGAAATTAACCAGAACAAATAATACTGTTTGACCTTTGGGTCTGGGTACGAGATTGTATTATCAAAACAACTAATCCCCCTCCCTTCCCCGCCCCCTTCCTCCCCCCTTTCGCTACTGCGCCCTTTCTACACTTGCAGCTTCGTTCGTCTTTCCTTCAATGGTCGTGTAGTCTAATATGATTAATTCCAGTGGAGTAAGCACATCTATTTCAAATCATGCAGTGCTCGCAGTGCCAATGGTGTCTCTGTACTCGTGTGCCTACTGGCAGCCATCTTGCTGTGTTGTCTAAAGTTATACAAAAAGATCGTCTACCGACTGGCTCTCTATCAGGTACTGGCGATGGCATCGCTAGTCGTTATGCAGGTGGTGTTCATCAACTATGACATTGACAAGTCGTCTATCATCTATGGTCGCGTATGTACTGCTATAGGATTTCTGGGTGTTTACGCTGAATGGACGAAGCTACTCTTCACGATGTGGGTGACGTTTCATCTCTTCTGTTTTGCGGTACTCCACAAGAACCTGAAGAAGCTTGAAGTGTTGTACGTTGTGACCTCGCTACTCATACCAGCGGTGATAGCTGCTGTTCCTCTGATAACCCACACTTATGGGTTGAGCCCTGGTGGCAATATATGCTACATATATGCCAACACAAGTGTTGCATTCATTGAGAGGCTTGCCCTCTGGGATGGTCCCACAATGCTTATGCTGATAGCTGCATCCACAGCCGTTGTTGTCATGGTGACAAAACTGACCAGTCAAGTGCGTCGAAGATCTAAGTACGAACCAATCACCGATGGCGACCAATTTATGAAAGCTCTCAAACAGCTCCTTCCTTTGGCTGCTTTCCCAATGTTGTTCTTCATCTTTGAAATACCGGTGTTCATTCTACATATGTATACAATCCAATATTCAGCACCCAAGGAAGGAATAGTCTCAGCTGATGTATGTCTCTCTCTCTGGAGTATGGCTTCGGGTGCAACAGTTATAATCCATATCTCTGTGGTTCGGATATGTGGCAGGAAAAGCAAACCTAAAAAACTACATATAATTGATATCAGGCATGTAGAGTTGTTTAGGATACGAACTCGTAGTGTGCATGCATCAGTGTAGGGCGTGGCGTGTAACTGGAATCGGCCATGCACGCAGAAAACATGTGTGGGGTTGCGCATGCATGTTGGCATCATATCCTGCAGTCCGTTAACTGTGCTTTGATGCACGTGTGTTGTACGTGCTTTTCGTTGGTGTACATGACTCAACCTA
The DNA here is from genome assembly GCA_013339895.1 of Ephydatia muelleri. Lineage (NCBI taxonomy): Eukaryota > Metazoa > Porifera > Demospongiae > Spongillida > Spongillidae > Ephydatia > Ephydatia muelleri. The sequence goes on along the minus strand of JABACO010000262.1, from coordinate 46,879 downwards.
ATGTCCATTTTTAGAATGCAATGAAACACCCTTGATGGAGCGGCTGTGCTCCCATACTTGTCCAGCTATAAAATTCCTTCGTATTTAGATCAGTTTTGTGTACGAGTAATTGTATAATTATAAAACTTGAAAAAATGACACTTCGGTTACCGGCAACTTTCGCGGATAAACGAAACTATTGCTTTACTACGGATAGGTTGCTATTAAGCGAAGTCTACTGTATTTCATACGTCACCCTTTTAAAATTAGCTTGTCCTCAAGCTGCTCACAGCCGATCACGAGGTCTTCTATGACGAAGAGGGTACCGCCTTTCCTCCTCTCCAACCAGTGGTGGTTCTCTAACAGTGGTTGTGCAGCATCTGGTAAAGGAGGCTGAGGAGTTACCACGGGTGTTGGGATGTCTACTATAAAGTGTTCAACTTGAGGAGGTACTGTTTCTCTGTTTCCAGTTGCCACCTCTGGTGTTGCTGCAGTGTCAGGTTGTACACTATGATGCAGACATACATAAACATAAACAGTCCGCATAATAATACGCATTATTAGTCGCAATGCTAGATAGCAACTGGCTCCCACACAAACTCTAGATGGTACACCTCTTTTCCTCCAGGAGCTGTGCATGTAGCCTGTTATGAGTACATTCGTATTGCTCAGTATAGTGTTGTGGCAATGAGAACTGGTAAACCTAGGAATCGGATATGTGTGCAAGTCAGCGTTCAATGTCGTTTGAGTCTGGGTACGAGATTATACAACACGCTACTCCTTTTAAATAACAAATCCCCTCTTCCACACCGCTCCCACGCACCCATGTACTACTACAGCATTTATTGTAGCTCCGTGATTGTGTCTGTGCCGTTCTAGTGTATAAAAGATGGTTAATTCCAGCGAAATAAGTATTGCGAAACATATAGTTTTCTCGTCGGCTCACGGTGTTTCCTTAGTCGTGTGTCTACTGGCAGCCATCTTGGTGCTTCGCCTGAAGCTGTACAAAACGCTCGTCTACCGACTGGTTCTGCGTTGGCGATGGCGTCGGTAGGCGCTTTGCAGGTCATGCGGTTTATCAACTATGACGAATCGTCTGACATCTATCGTCGAATATGTACTGCTATTGGATTCCTGGAGGTGTACACAGAATGGAAGAAGCTACTCTTCACGACATGGGTGACCTTTCATCTCTTCTGTTTTGCGGTATTCCACAAGAATATGAAGAAGCTTGAAGCGTTGTACGTTGTGACCTCGCTACTCGTGCCAGCGTTGATAGCTGCTCTACCTCGATCTGGTCACCCAGACTTACGGGTAGAGATTTACTGGCTCTACATGTTACATTCAAGCGCCTAATGGGAGTGTTGCATTGATTGAAAGATTTGCTCTCTGGGATGGTCCTGCAATGTTTATACTGATAGCCGCATCCACATGCAGCCATGGTTGTCATGGTGATAAAAACTGGCCAAGTTTATCGGAGATCTTAATCACCAATGGCGACCAGTTTTCTAACGCACTAAAACAGCTCCTTTCATTGGCCATCTTTCCACTGTTGTTCTTCATCTTTGAAATACCGGTGTTCACTTTTCATGTCTATAGATTCCACCATTCAACACCCAATGAAGGAATAGTGATCTCAGCTTACGTATGTGTCTCTCTCTGGAGTATGGCTTCGGGTGCAACAGTTATAATCCACATCTCTGTGGCCCGGATATGTGGCAGGAAACGCAAAGTTAAACTATACCAAACCAAATAAACGTTGTCCGATAGTTGGCATAGCATTTGCACGGCTTGCGATGGGTAAGCGTGTATGATTTTGCGCATATAGCTGTTAGCCGGCCGTCAACTTAAGTATATAATTTGACACACCTGTGCTGTGTGCATGTGCCTTTTACAAACAGCATGAGGATTTAATAATTGTAACTTGATTCTAAGGTGACGCAGGGTATTACGTAATGACTACTTCGTTTATGAACAAATTATGAAATTAAATTTTTGTCTTGATTTTAGTTTACGAACGGTTCATGGTATAATCTTATATAGCACAGATTCACAATCAATTTACTGTAAATTCTAAACGTGTTTGAAATTCAATTTGAAAAAAAAAAGTAAGATGACCGCCTATGTATGGGCCATTTCTCCATATGTATAGGAGCCAATCGGTAGATGTAACTGTGCTGTATCAGCCTGTATGTGGGTGTGGTATGCGGCAATATGGATCCAGTGTGCATATATTTTCTAGTGTGATGGGCGCAAGGTAACATTGGTTGGCTGCAGAGAATTTAGACTTATAACACCTCCGCGGACGTATCAGTTAAGCCATAATTCGGACCAATTATGCGCACTGTCGAATACTTTGCTGAACAAATCAGCGACATGGGTCAACCATTGATTTTAAATTAACCAGAACAAATAATATCATTTGACCTTTGGGTCTGGGTACGAGATTGGATAACAACTAATCACAACTCAATCCCCCTCCTATTCCCCGCCCCCTTCCTCCCCTATCGCTATTGCGTTCTCTCTACACTAGTAGCTTCGTTCGTCTTTCCTTCAATGATCTTGTAGTCTATAGGATGGCTAATTTCAGTGGCACATCTATTTCGAATCATGCAGCGCTCGCAGTGGCCAATCAGGGGCGGATCCAGGATTTTGGGAAAGGGGGGTCTGATAAATATATTCAAAACTGGGGGAGGGTACGGGAGGGGCGCGCCCTCCCGTGACAGCAAGGGGGTTTGGGGAGAGCGCTGATAGCTCCCCCAGTGGGGTCTGGGGCTTCGCCCCAGCCGCTTTTTGCTTTTGCGTTTATTTAGCATGAAATTCACAGTGTTATCCAATACATATACATCACGCGTGCATGGATAGCGACGAGAAAACTCTTCATTCTTCACAATGCTGTGGTTCCTACTGCTCAGCAATTAAATTCGTGACGCAAAGCTTTTGTGAATTTGTGACCGAAGCGTGCACGTGGCCAAGCACCAGCTACATGTCGGTCTATAAACGACTCATATATGTTTTACTATAATATTAGTATTGTTAGTTTATTTAGCTCTATAGCTATCTGTTTACTGAGGAAAAGAATCTGAGATCCATCCCATTCACGTCTTTTGATCGCTTACCTCAATTCCTGCTCACACGCACCATTCGATCGATCGCGCGATTAATACACGTACACATGTAGGAGGATTTAATTAGATCGCTATAGACCCCACTTGGCTAGAACGATGTGAAATCTTGCAAATCCAAGGACGGTAACATGCAGAACGCTGCATAGATTACAGTATGCATTACGTCAATCTTCATATAGGAAAGGGGGGGTCCGGACCCCCTGGACCTCCTCCCCCCCCCTAAATCCGCCCCTGCATTTTACCCGTGCATAGGAAGAAGGACCAATGTGACTGATTATATTCAGTCCCATTGGTCCAGGAATGGATATTTAGTTACGAGGATCTGTGTTGAATGCAACAGGGGGTTTCGGAATATATAAATATTCGTGATGGGGCAAAAATAAGTTTTCCCTTTGTACAATTACATGGCATGCCATGCAGTTATAGTAAATGGTGCAGACCAGCCCGATTAATTGGCTGAATGGCAAGTTACATGGCATGTGTAAATCAGGGGGTCAGTAAAATCCCTTGTAATGGTGTGCATCTTGTTAATGTAACATCTGTAGCCACATAATGTCTTGAAACTATGAGTGTTACTGACAGATGTTGCGTGTTGCCTACTCAATCCTTCCTGCTTCCTGTCTCCTCTCTCACCCCCCCCCCCCCCCCCCACACACCCCCCCCCCCCCTCACCCCCCCCCCCCCCCCCCCCCCCCCCCCCAGGCTTCCTGATTACATTATGTCAGTAGTAATTTAAAAACATACAGGCTACACATATAAAGGATGGCGCAGAACTGGACAGGATGAAGAAACAGTGAATCATGATGCCAGTTGGTAGAATGCAGCCATGTGCTTCCATCAGCTCCAAGCTCATAGGACTTGGTAATCATTGACTCATTTTTCTTTGTTTCTGTCAGTCACTGTGTAATCTCGAACAAAACCAAAACAATGTTTGCAATGGGATTTCAGCTTCCCATTTCATAAGCTGAGACATGCTGTGTTGTGTGTGTGTGTGTGTGTGTGTGTGCACATAGACCCTCTCTATCCTATCTTAATATGAGATGTTTATACAAGGAACAAAGGCACAATGTCATGAATTTTGTTGTGTGGCAAGACCTTAGCCCCATACATACATGTACATACATGTATATGTATGATACCTCCATAATGTGAACAACTTCATGCACATAGTATTTGTGTAGGGTTATTTGTGGATGCAAGGGTCAAGCATGATGATGGTGCAGGGGACTGATACAGAAAACAAAAGATAGAGGCAGCAAAAAACTGTTAGTCATTTTGCAACCACCCCCATGATGGATGTGGCCTTAGGAAGAACAGTATCAAGTTTTTGAGGGGTGGACTCTTTCATTGTAAGGGCATCCTGTTCAGCTGATCCTGACAAGAGAGTACATTCAATTTCAGTGATAGATCCAGGATTTCCAGTTTGTGTGTGTGTGGGGGGGGGGGACAAATGACCCATGCCCACGTCCTGCTCCAGCTGGGGTATGGGGGAGTGGCTATAGCTCCTCCATAGGGTCTAGGGAAGAGCACATTACATTGTACTTCGACATCAACCCATATTTCACAAGTCAAAGAGTGTATGGAAGCGCTTGTGCCTATACAGTACATGTACACAGATAAAGCCCATTACATAGAGGTGTAGCTCCTCCCATGGATGTGAGATAAAACAACCACAGGCATTACCACTTACACCACCACACACACACCCTCCCTCACTCCTATCTTCATGTATCTGCCACACTATCTGCCAATCAAGTGAAGTCAGCTTCACAAGATGCTTTGATTGTATTCATTTTTAGACAGGACAATGGTTGTGTACACCTTGGACTTCCCTTGTGGGTTTTGTGGTAGCAGTCAGGCCCCAAGGCCAACATAAACAACAGTACCTAGGGAGTATAGAAGGCCAGCAGTACACTATATCAACGCTAATACTACACATCTGTATATGTACTGACTGTTGGAGTCATGAATGTTCGGGGCAGTATGCTCCACTAGCAGAGAGGAGAGTTGTAGGAGAAGGATGCACATGGGGTCCTGGGGAAGAGTGCCAATGTATGGACCATATAAGGTCTAGGCCATATTGACCTAGAGCCAAAGGACTTGTCAGGGTTAATTGATCTTATAATAAAGACACTGATGACAATGTCATCAGTGTCTGACTCAGGATCAGGGGGTCCCCCCAGGAGGGCTGTCTCATGCTGAGAAGGTTGGAATCCACAATGTACTGGAAGAGCAAGGGAAAGTGAGGAGGTGAAGGTGAAGGGAGGTAAGAGGGAAGGAGGGAGGGAGGGAGGATAAATGGTATGTGTAATTTTGGCCAGAGATGTCCCTGCTGGTGTACATGTACATGACTACAGGAGGACAGGAGAGAGGGAGTGAGGGAAGGATGGAAGGGGAGGGAGGGGAGGGGGAGGGAAGGGAGGGAGGACTTGAGGGAGTAGGTGAGACAGAGAGAAAGAAAGGAAGGAGAAGAGGAGGGATAAGAGCAAAGAAAGATGGAACACAAACTAAGTGATTGAAGTGTACATAATGTACCTGGGCAGGCTGGCTGCAGCACTGATGACGCCAACACCACGTTCCAACTGGAGTGCAGTGCCTGCGGGCGTGACTGGAGGACCTGTCCAACAGATAATGTACTGAGCACAGATCATATACAGTACCATGCACACTGTTATTTGCGCACACAGCAGCAGAGAAGACATACATGTACATGTACAAAGGAAGGGGAGGAGGCCAGTGGTGTTGCAGCTGATCACAGTAAGGGGCAGGAACACCCGCCAGAGCACCATGGCAATACAAACTGAAGTTGATGAGGATGCCATTACTGTGAGTTGGCAAGTCCAAGACACAATGATGTAGGTGGAGCCCACATTCTGCACTGACCACAGCATCAAATCCATCTGGTGCTGGGGGAAGGAGGGGGAAGAGGATGACTTCACATAACGAGATTGTACACAATCACATCACACATACATGTACATGTATCATAGATTATATATGCATGTATATACAGTCAGTGACACACACATACACACGCACACACAATCACACACACACATACACACACACATACACACACACGCACACAACACACGGCACACACACAACACATACACACACACATACACACACACACACATGCACACCACACACACATGCACACACACACATGCCCAACATGCCTGCTTCTCCTGTTGTGATATTCACGTATACGATGTAACTGACTACGCCGCTGGACACAGCTATGGACATGTACATGTAGCCCACTTGGGAGGGGGGGGGGGACGCTACTAAATTCACATAGTATACTCACCAAGACACCTGCGTCTCAGAAGACGAAAGCATGAAGGGCATACGTAGTTCGATCCCTGCATGCATCATTGTGCCTAATTGATGCGCTCCACTTCTCCAGTGCGAGTGATGCATAGCAGATAAGTTAATTTTAATTTGTATCGGTACAACTATAATTGTAATTCAAATAGTCTGATAGTTACGTCACAGCTATTAAAGTTTATAAACCGTTAACCCGACATAATTTTAATAATTGTAACTTGACGCAAGGTATTGCGATATGACTACTTCGTTTATGAATAATAAATATGTGCGGTAAAAATTAAATTGTTGTCTTGATTTTAGTTTACGAATGGTTCATGGTATCATCTTATAAAACACAGATTCACAATCAGTCCGATTTATCGTAAATTATAACCGTGTTTAAAATTCAATTTGAAAAAAAAAGCAAGATGACCGCCTATGTATGGGCCATTTCTCCTAAGATATATGGCAATGGGCCAGCCTGCTACCACAGGACCACTACACACTGTGCCAATTAAATGTTTCCGACCGTGTAGAATGCGTGTATGCACTCTGCTTACACGTGTTAACTCTTGCGGTAAACATGGTGTATACAGCAGTGGATAACTAGTGGAGGAGACTGTCTTACACTCTAGTGTATAACTTATGGATAACAACTGTGTATAACGCCGTGTATGGAGATGATAACAGCGTACAACAAGCGTATGTATATACGTAGAGTGAATGCAACACGAAACTATATCTGTATAACTCCGCATATTAATGACGCGTTGTGACGATCGCATATTCTTATTTTTATTTTTATAATAGTAGGTAATCAAATCAAAACGTATATGCAGGTACATGTAAATACAGTGCATATAAGCACATGATCTGAGATGCCACCAAATTAAAGTCTCAGTGTTCGCGGCTAGGATTTCACCATCCAGGCTTGCAAACCAGCCGGGGCCTGTAACTGGAGAAGAGATCCATCAATCCTTTCTTTCCTGGCCACTTTCCATGTGTCTGTTCCCCGTCTATCCAGCTCATCCATCCAATTGTGTATTCTTCCGATCTCCAGCTAGGCCGTCTTCTTTCTATTTTCCCATCACCCGTAGTTTCTTCCTCTGACATCATGCCAGTTGCAATGCACTTCCATGCCTCCATTTCTTCACTTGTAAGGAAGGACTTTACTGCGGCGCTCTCAAAGCTAGTTAATGACACAACATTCGTAACGCTATGATTATATCACAACGTACCCTTGCTGCGCTTATTCGTTTTTGGCGGTCGTCAGTAGCTATTTGAATAAATCAAACAAATAAATGAATTGAAACAGAACATGTGACTTACACTGTACTTCTATGTATTGGAATTCACTTAATTCCTGATGAAGTCTTACAAACTCCTTCGTTGTGGGGACTTTCCAAACTATATGCATGTGAATAAAACTTTTAGCAGAATTTACAAAAGCATGCTTGCTTACGGCTCTTCGGTTCTGAGTTGTGCATGTGAAACCTTCACGAAAGATCTTAAAAGTTTGTGTACACTGCTCTACTCGATTGAAAGCATGCATGCATTGAGCAAATGAATGGCTGCTAATTTAGCTTGGCAAACCTGAAGACACAACGGAGTACGTCTTTTCCTTTTTTCAGGCTCTGCTGGGGCCTCTGATGTACAGTCCCTTTATCAGCCTCTAACGCCTGCACTTTGATTTCAAGGGTACTCAATTTCCCTCCATTTTTCATTCACTTTGACCATCTCATTGGCGACAAGTGATTTGACGTCATGATCTACTGGAGCTGGTGTTCTACTACGGTAACCGCGAGAGATGACAGATCTTGGTGACGCGAGGTCATCATTATAAGGAAGTGCTTTATTTACTGGTACACACACCGTGACACACACACACACACACACACACCACACACACACACACACACACACACCGGCACACACACACACGCACACAACACGCACACACACCGGCACACACGCACACACGCACACACACACAGACACGTATCTGCGGAGGGTATTCTTGCCGGAGGTGTTACTTCACTCGTTTCTATTGAATATTAGAACACATGCAACACTGTATTCCATACTTATGTGACAAATTCGAGACGAAGATCTTCCAGCTGATCCGTAAAACGATTCAGCATTTTGCAGGCCTATCTCAGGTGAAACTTCATCGGAGTCGACGAAACTGTTAGGACCAAAATATAATGATCTTCTTGGTGAATACCTGTCCATCAAAAGCCTCGAGCAGTCGATTTTCAATGAATCATACTCCGCAGCTGCCCATCCATGCGCACGTGCATTTCGTCATATTTCTAATTTCACATCAGCTTTTATTTTTACCCTCTTACAAAACATGGAAGGACCAAATAAGCGATATAGATGCTGGATGTGTCAACAAGACTTATCACGATCTGTCTATTACAGGCATATGCGACGAAATGGATGTTCCGCTTTGGTCAGAATGCCGACAAAGGAATGTCATACGACAAAGAATACTAATACGTCTCAAGAAAGAAATAATTTCAGCGTTGATAAGGAAGAAGAGAGCAGCGATATGGATAAGGTAGAGATTTAAATATGTATGGTGATAAAATTAATGCAGTATTTTCATCAAACCACTGCAGAACGTTGAGTGATTTTGCTGAATAACGTTCTAGGGGTTTTCAATATCACTGCAAATCAAATGTCAGCGAGAAACTGGCTGCTCAAATTGGTTTATATTGGGATATAGTATGTGATACACAGCCGACAAAGCAGTAAGTTCTGTGTCATTTAAATACCTTTCATAACATTTTGAAAGAATTGCATGATAGCAATACAATCACGTTTGCAGTTGTGTCGTGTCACCATGCCCATCCCCGGCATAACGACAAGTTAAATTCTCGGTTATACGCCTTAGGATATACAAAGCTTATCCAGGTTGAATGTGGTCGTTATACGAAAAGTGTAAGCACGCATTCCACACCTCGCTGTATAACATGCGTAAGTAGACTGAAACGCTTGTTATACATCTAGAGCAACGCGCGTTATACACCATAGTGGATAACACGTGTACTTCGAGCGACTACACAAGCTATACATCAAATGTATGCGCAGCATGTACACACACGCGTACAACACGTATAACGGGCGGATACACCTTGTGGATAATTTCAATTTGGCATGGTGACATGCAATATATATTCTTTCAGCAGTTCTTCAAAGTTTTGATGCAAATGAACAAGTAAATGTGCACATCACATGGAAAATTGCATGCATTAGCGAGATGCCATTGACTCAATTCAACGAAGCCAAAGTTTCACACTGAAAACAAAACTATTTCTTTAACTTTTCTGAAACGGGCAACATGTGGTAATGCATGGGTACAGGATGAACATTGAATCATTTGTGATTTATTGCTGGGCAACAAATATACACAGTAAACAGGGACAATTTCACTTTGTAGTATAGTGCATCTTTTGTCCTGCTTTCATAAAGTAGGAAATGGTGTAATTTCTTGTCTTACAACTGACTTCAACTAGTGTTTTCGCTTTTTTTTTTTTTTAATCTAAGAACATGCTGACTTGGTCTAAACCAAAACAAACTGACATTGTTATTTAAGGCCAATGCAAAAACACCACAATCTGATGATCCTATCTGACGTTGCACATTCATTATTTGAATAACAAGTTCAGATTTGCATGGGGCATTGCACCATATCTGCTATCAACTCCTTGCTTTCGTCTGATGCAGATGAATGCATGCAGTCCAACCACTGAATGCATCCAGCACTAACTCCAACTGTAGAAATAGCAACCCAGTGGCAATAATAACTTGAACAATTCTGGATAAAAGCCATATGCTGCACTTTTAATGCAGTCTTGCAACCGCCCCACCCCCCAACCCCCCCCCCCCCCCCCACCCCCAATAAGAGGAACTGTTCATTTTAATCCTTTGATAAGCAGAAACGATGCTGTCCGTAAGCCACTTGCCCTCTAAGATATTTAACTCATCAGATTTGTAATTCCACTGCCATGTGAACCAAGTATTTGGAGAAACCGCACACAGCATGCAAAAAAAGATCAAGGCTAAGTTGTATTACTACGTACTTAAGTTTACTGCCGCAGGGATACAATTAAAGCTCCAATGTTGATGCCCAAGCTGTGCAATTGAGAGATCACAGTAATCCATCACCCGTTTTTGAAGTATGCATGTATTGCAATCGGACCCATATCCAGAAATGGCCCATACAGCGGTCATCTTGCTTTTTATTTCAAATTGAATTTTAAACAAGTTATAATGTACTATAAATCGGCCTGATTATGATATATGTACTTCGAAAAATTATTCCATTAACCATTCTTTAACTAAAATCTAGACAAAAAATTAATTTCTACCGCGCATAATTTATTCATAAAAGTATGCCATTGCGTCATCTGCCAAAATTATTTAATAAATATTGGCAATAATTGTCTAATGGTGAATAAATGTGCACAATAAGTTAATTCAGCTGAAGATTAACAAGGCTGCTGGTGATGATCTGAGCCAATAGCAAGCCAGGTAGCTAAGTGGAAACCTTTTCCTTAGCCTCCTCCCCCCAATTCCCATAGGTCTAGACTGCCAGCTAGAGGGACACCCACCAACCCTAGCTCACTGCTAATGCATTATGGTGAAGCTATTATATTTATTGTATACAAGACGTCGTCATGGACACTTTTAACCTATATATTCACTTGAAAACGGTGTTCGTTTAGCCTGCATGCAGCTCGATGAATGAAGCGCGTAGGCTAGGCACACGCTTACACGCAGGGGAAAAAAATGATTCGTTAGCACTTTCCAGTACAGCTACGACCTACGTAGGCTTCTCAGTCTTACCTAGATCGATTAACATGAAGTCTGAATGTGCCGCATTTTCAATATTTGTCTGCATGTGTGCGTCGATCAATACACGTAAAGCGCTTAACTGCGAAGCACTCTCTGGGACTTCGCCAATGGAAGAGCGCTATCACAATATATACTTACATTAAGGAAAGCTTTGTCTACACATCGGGGCGCTGCTCAGTCTACCACTAGGCCAAAGCCCTGCATCATATCAGGGTCAAAGCACACTCCACCCCCCTCCCATGTTATGGCATCAGGCCCAACCCCTGTCTCTGCACACAGTGTGTGGTTTGTAATGTGCAGTTAAAACATGCACAATTTGTGCTATTGCTAGTTAGCAATTAGAGTTTACATGTACTGTGGCTGCACCAATACGTATGTCTGGTATGCTTTGCTTCACCTCTTCCGAGGTTCCAAATGGTGTCAGTGGGAAGGCCTGTTCTGGCAGCTACTGTACATGGCTGCACCAATGTGGGTGTTATATTTGGCTGGATTGTAGCCACATAGCTCCACCATACCAGGGGTAGAAAGGTGGAGCGGAAGCTCTTAGATGTGAGTGTTCTCCCATCTTTGAAGTGGAAGAGGGGTGAGGAGTGAGTGGAACAGTGACAACATTCTCTGTAGGCCTCCATTGCTGGAAGGACACATGTGCCTGCCTTTGGTACGCTGAACACACCTGCCCATCTGGTTGGTTTTGGACCACTTGATGAAGAAGTTCATGCCCTCCGGACCAGCAGACATCTTGCCTGGTAGGTTGGAACCTAGTGTCAAAACTCTGATTGAGTAATTTCACTGAGCCTGAGGTGGATGACTCCAGATGGTCAGTCTCAACATTGGGTTCCTGGACTCTGCTGTTCTTCACCAGTATAAAAAAATAGATATAGGATTGTCATCTCCATAGAAACAGTCCCAAACAGACTTTTAAGAAAGAGCTCTCTTATTGAACCCTAGAACAACATAGTACCAGGACATTATGCAACATACTAAAATGCCTCTACCACTAGGCCAAAGGCTTTGCATCAGGCCACTCACCCCCCTCCCATCATGTACTTGATTGTGAAGTTTATGGCATCAGGACTAATGCTCCCATGCATGCCATCACCATCGCTGCACACAATGTGTGGTTTGTATATAGGTGCTACACATATAACGTGTGTGCTTTTAAGACATATAGGTACACAGTTTGTTCTCTTAGAACTGGAAGTTACCAGGCAGCCTAACATCAGATTAGCTAACCACAGTTTACATAGCATACAATTGTAAGGTCAAGCACGTAAGTACACACTTGTAAGCAACACACACACACACACACACATGCACACACACACACACACACACACACTCAACGGAATCAATAAATCTCTTATGGTAAAAAAGCAAAGCGTCCCCTAGCTCAGTGAGTAGTCCAAACCAGACCCCTTGGTCCTAACATGATATAATATTCTATATTTGCCACTGTTCGGAGCAAGTCTTATATGTTGGAGAACAAAAATGGCTATTGTGCCCAGCAGGGAATCAGTTTTACCAAGGGGGTGGGGTAGGGGAGGGGCAATTATACTCCTGGTATCATGCACACAAACACAACATACCCACATTCGTATTTTTACCATAATCACACACACCCTCCATACTATCCATCACCCCTGCTTCCGTAGCACAGGCCCGGCGCACACGGTGCGGTTGGTGCGGCTTTGGCCGCACCAACTTTCGGTCCAAAAATGGGCGTGTCTAATATGTGGGCGTGACTGATGTCATTGTGCATTTATTCTTTAACCATTCACCCTATGGGTTTGACGTTCCCTAAGCGTTCATTTGAAAAAAATCCTGTCTTGCGATCGTTTCAGGCTGCATGGTTAAGACATGGCCATTTCTTCACTATGACGAAGGTAAGGACTTATCATACTGCGTGAAGGGATTTAAAGAACGGAAGATGAAGTCCAGAAAGATTTTGAGTTTCTCAAAGATGACCTCCATCCAGAGCTAATACGAAGCGGTGGAGCAGGTGCGGAGTGGACCCCTTTTGTCGTGATGTTCTATGTGTTTTAGTAGAGAATGCGTGCATGTGAGTGACGAATTGGTTCATTATCGTCAAGCGAGTTATACTTCGCAACTATAAAGTGCTGGTGGATCACGAAGGTCCCATGGAGTATTATAGAGGACGAATTGGTTCATTATCGTCAAGCGAGTTATACTTCGCAACTATAAAGTGCTGGTGGATCACGAAGGTCCCATGGAGTATTATAGAGGAGGGGATGCAAAATCAACGCTTCAATTCAATAACACAAATTCCTCATTACATGTACTTCCTTCAGATGCATGCAGCTACATTAAATTCGTGTGCATTAAGATTTCACATACATCTTCGACACGGGAAAGGCACAACGTCCTATAACTATCAAGTCTCCTTCGTTTGGTTCTGTGTCAGTGCACGTAACGCAGCGATGTTCGGCTTCGGCGGCATCCCTCTGATGTGTCTTGTTGCAGCTAGTATACGTGCCATTCTTCGCGCAAAGTTTATTTGATAAATGCAAGCACATAAGAGCATGTATGTACAAACCTTGCATATCTCCACTTGCACTGTACAGCTGAAACCAGTTATTTGTAGCAAGTCTCCTTCGTTCGTCAGTTCCGCGTCAGTAGACTCAGTACGCGTAACGTCGACTTCGGCGGCATCACTCTGATGTGTATTGCAGCTAGTATACGTCTTAGCGTTGCCATTCTTCGCGCAAAGTTTATTTTATAAATGCATGCACATATGAACATGTATGTACAAACCTTGTATATCATCTCCACTTGAACTGTGCAGCTGACACCTGCTAGCACGCATTTGATGCACGCATCAGGGCTTGCAGGAGACGGGTATTGAAAGTTTTCGCAACTCATGATCAGCCAACATACAACAGAATATGATACAATTTACGTCTTGATACACTTTTATAGTGGTTAAGAGCGACGTAGTAATGAATATGAATATGATTAAAATTTCAGGATGGTACCATCCTAATTTCATTAGCCTAAAAACCACTTCTCATTTCACCGTGGAATTTCTCATTTGCCTTTTTTTGAATAAATCTGCTCGTAATGCTTAAAAGATTCAAGCATTTCTTGAAAATTATTATCTTTATAGCTTACATTCACCAGATGTGCGAATACATCCTTCAAATAACATGTGCATCCTTCAAAAAAAATTATAACCAGCAAGACAAACACAAACCCTACTGAATAAGAAGACAAAAAAAGTTATATCATTCAAACTGCGACTGTGTTTGAGGAACATTAATAGTGAATTGATCAAAACACGTTACATGAATTCAAAACTTTTGTATGCTTCTTTAAGTAATTTAACAGCGCTGCTGTGAAGCCTGTTTGATTTAGATAGTGCAATTTTTGACACTATGCAGTTCTTGTGCACTAATGTTGCAAAAAACAAGTGACATATTAATGTTCAATACACAGCTATTTTGAAATTTCAAATATGTTATGACTGATTGTCATAGGATTTGGCCATTAGTTGTTCCTCAATTTGTCATTAATGGTGACTAAAATATCATTTATATCATTTTTCCTCTTATTCCTCGTAGAATTTATGAAAAAGATCTAAACACTTAAACCAATCACATACATTAGAAAAAAGTATTCAAACACAGAATGATTGGTTTTGAAATTTCAAAAAGGAATAATGATCTGTCATACATTTTGTATCTTATATACTACATAAATGATGCCACGACCTGTTTGAAATTTCAAAATGTTAAAAAAAGCATTGAGACTTTGAAATTTCAAAAAGTAATAATGATCTGTCATAATATATACGACATAAATGATGCTATGACCCATTTTAAATTTTAAAAGCACTCTAGTATACCTCATGCAAACTAAGGTTTTCAGTTGCATTCAGAGGGGAATGCTGCATGGAACTTTGCCTCCAACCCTGACTGTCCTCTCCTTTCAATGATGTTGTTTAGTGGTAGTATGATTTTAAATGTATTGTTCATGTACGGTTGAATGTGTATTAATTTTATACCTGTTATATTATGATGAAAATGATGCCAAATGCAAGGCTGAACCTCAACTTAGTTAGAACCAACGCCACAGCCATACTCTCTAAGACTCCCCAAATGTTTTGTCCCTGACTATTAGCAATAGTAGGGTGCATTCATTTATCTTATTATAATTGTATTATTGTATACATGTAGAATATAATAAGAAGTACCTGTTAAATAATAAGAAGAAAAAAAAAGCATTGAAGCATTTAGAAAATCTGAATAATTGGCTTTGAATACTGTATGTACA
Source organism: Ephydatia muelleri (assembly GCA_013339895.1). NCBI lineage: Eukaryota > Metazoa > Porifera > Demospongiae > Spongillida > Spongillidae > Ephydatia > Ephydatia muelleri. Next base: position 31,304 of record JABACO010000262.1, on the reverse strand, counting down.
GAGACGTTGTTTATTCATGGCGTATTTGTATTATGTATGTCTCTTGATGTATTGTTGTTCCTAACCTCAACCACTTCAACAAACTAACTGCATACACCAACACAACTGCCCTCCTTTCCTCAGCGTACAAAAACCAGCTACTCGCTACATCTTCATGTACAAACTAATCAGCCTAAACTTACAATTCAGAATGAAAAGATATGACACTGAACATCCTATGGATACAAAGCTGGTGGCGAACAAAATCGTACACATGCAGAAAGAACGAGAAGAAGGGCACAAAACATGTGAGCTAACAGACGGATTTCCTATTCCAAAACCCAGACGATACCTATTCTCAACTTCTCTATTCCCTTCCATCCTCAAACTGATCCCCGAACATCCAATGGCCCTCATTAGCAAATACACGACCTGAAACAATGCCTGCCAAACACTCAGAGCATATAATCCATATTGGCCTGAAATACACATGGAACCTACTAAATATTTCATTACACCGCACAAGTGCATCAGAAACAGAAACATCACGCTAACTGAGCTTACCACAACACAAACCAATGATAAAACAACACAAACTGTACAGACTAATGATAGCCAACAATATGGGCACACCAGTTTTACATTCTGATGATGCTAAACCTGCCCCAAATGTTCTCTCCCTCCAGGCTTTGCCCGCAAAAACAAACAGAATGGAGACTCCCAAATCGAGACACCACAATGGTCGTACAGATCTTGCCGATGTGGGTTTCTCCTGGGAGGCGGGAGACCATGAAAATGGTGCTGCTCTTTTCAAAAAGCATTGAAACACGAATGATTGGCTTTGAAATTTCAAAATGGAATAACGATATGTCATACAATTTGTATCATATGTGATGCCATGACCTGTTTGTAATTTCAAAACTCGATAAAAAAGCATTAAAGCATTTAGAGAATCAGAATGATTGGCTTTGAAATTTCAAAAAGGAATAACGATCTGTCATACAATTTGTATCATATGTGATGCCATGACCTGTTTGTAATTTCAAAACTCGATAAAAAGCATTAAAGCATTTAGAAAATCAGAATGATTGGCTTTGAAATTTCAAAAAGGAATAACGATCTGCCATACAATTTATATGACATATGTGATGCCATAACCTGTTTGAAATTAAAAAAAAATAGATACAAAGCATTGAAGCATTTAGAAGTATTCCAATGATTGGCTTTGAAATATCAAATAGGACATAATTTATGCCATGACCTGCTTGAAATTTCAAAACTAGAAAAAAAAGCATTAAAAATCCAAATGATCAGCTTTAAAAGGAATAAAGATATGTCATATAATTTGTAAATGATGCCATGACCTGTTTGAAATTTCAAAAATAGATATGAAAGCAGTGAAGCATTTAGAACATCAGAATGATTGGTTTTGAAATTTCAAAAGGAATAATGATGTCATACAATTTGTATCTTTATACAGTCAAGTAAAATGATGGCATGAGCTGTTTGAATTTTCAAAACTAATTTAAAAAGCATTTTAAAAATCCGAATCATGGCTTTGAAATTTCAAACAGGAATAATGATGTCATACAATGTGTACCTTTATACGACATAAATGATACCATGACCTGCTTGAAATTTCAAAACTAGAAACAAAAGCATTGATATAATTTAGAACATCGGAATGATTGGTTTTGAAATTTCAAAACGAATAATGATATGTCATACAATTTGTATCTTTATACGAGTAAAATGATGCCATGAGCTGTTTGAAATTTCAAAACTAATTTAAAAGCTTGGAAGCATTTTAATCATGGCTTTGAAATTTCAAAAAGGAATAATAATGTCATACAATGTGTACATTTATACGACATAAATGATGCCATGACCTGCTTGAAATTTCAAAACTAGAAACCAAAGCATTGAAGTATTTAGGACATCAGAATGATTGGTTTTGAAGTTTCAAAGTAATAATGATATGTCAAACAATTTGTATCTTTATACGAGTAAAATGAAAATGATGCCATGAGCTGTTTGAAATTTCAAAACTAACAAAAAAAACCTTGGAAGCATTTAGATAATATAATGATACAAATGGTATCTGTATAGGGCATAAATGATGCCATGATCTGCTTGAAATTTCAAAACTAGAAAAAAAAGATTGAAGCATTTAGAACATCAGAATGATTGGCTTTGAAATTTCAAATTAGAAAAGATGCCATTACCTGCTTGAAATTTCAAAACTAGAAAAACAAGCATTGAAGCATTTAGAAAATCCAAAATGATCAGCTTTGAAATTTCTAAAAGGAATAAAAATCTTTCATACAATTTGTATCTTTATATAACATAAATGATGCCATGACCTGTTTGAAATTAACTAGTCTAAGATATGAAAGCATTGAAGCATTTAGAACATCAGAATGATTGGTTTTGAAATGTCAAAATAGAGTAATGATCTATCCTACAATTACATTAATGATGCCATGAGCTGTTTGAAATTTCAAAACTTGAAAAAAAAGCATTGAAGCATTTAGAATGATTGATTTTGAAATTTCAAAAAGGAATAATTTTGTCATGCGATTTGTATCTATATACGACAGAAATGATTCCATGGCCTGCTTGAAATTTCAAAACTAGAAACAAAAGCATTGTCAATCCGAATGATTGGCTTTGAAATATCAAAAAGGAATAATGATTTGTCACCTTAGCATTCTCCTTTTGAAATGTCAGGCATGTTGGTCACTAAAGTAGCATTAGTTTGGCAGATAACAATTCCTTGATTTAACAGTGACTCTGTTGACCCATTATAAATTAAGGATTAAGAAAGTTACGAACCGGTTCACTAATATCTTCAAATTCTGTTTTTTCATTTCCTTCTTTCTTTTTGCTTCTTCGGTGTCCAATATAGACCTAACAAAGATTAGTCAAGCATAGCAATACACATACACATACATACGACTTACTTCAGGAATGTCAGTTGTAATGTTTGTGTGACGTTTTACTAACTGAGAAGGTAGAAGTGAAGACTTTGGAATGTCTTGTTTATCGCATGCTTGGACAATGGCAATGATATCCAGTAACACCCATGTGTCTACATTGTAAGACTCTTTTTCAAATTCGTCATTCAATCCTGATAGAAATGACGTCCACCACTTCTTCTGGGTGTCATGAAGGCAAACAAACTTTGACATTGAACCGGAAAGAGCATCCATGTCTTGTTTGGCAGGACTGGGTTTCACAATATCAGGCACACCATTTACAGTAGTCTGAGAAATTCAAATAAATGTCAGGGCTAAAATAACCATCAATCATTACTTTTTACATGTCTTGGTTTAAAAGAATAAGACAAATTGTAAAACTTATATTTGCATAATGCTACATGTAGCAACACATTTTATTTCAAGTCCTTGCGCTGACACAATTGGCAGATAATTACAAATATGAGCCTGAGTAGTAGTCACCGGTACACACCTTGGAATACTATTAATAATACAACATTTGGTCACCTTTAATAGCTTCAAACCCGGTTGATTTCCACTTGGCTCCCAACTATCTTGAGTCCAATGTTTGTACTTCATTTCAGCATGGCCATCAGCATTCCTGTAAAATTTGAATATATGCGGATTGGAATGGTTGTGCAGTTCTTCTGTATGAGGTAGAAGCCATGTTTTAACATCCATCATTTGTGACAAGGGAACAGCCTCTTGAACCATTTTGTTTGCCTGTTTGCAACCATCTAGTAAATCTAAATGATACGACATTAAGACATTCATAAAGTAGTAAACATGTCAATAAATTACTTACCGGTGACTGTTAATGCATTATTTTTCTTCAACCATTTGCCAATGTTCCCAAACAAGGCATCAATATCTTCATGGGTGTGCCCAACCATTAAGAAACCCAGCTCAATCTGTAATCCAACATGTTGTAAGTTAGCATTTAGCTGCAACAATGCATTGTACCTCGTCGAACACTCCAAGCTCCACCAATAAAGATAAAATGATAAGACACATCGGTTTTTATTTTCGCGGGCTGTGTTGTCCAGTTGAATATACAACCGTTTTGGTATTGATTGAGACAAATCACTGCGCCACAGCATTTAGTATGCAGAGCTGTGCAGAGTCTGCATATCAACCATATGCAGATGAGTATCTTTGAAGTGTTCATATGCAGACGTCTGCATATGAACACTTCAACGATACTCATCTGCATATGGTTGATATGCAGACTCTGCACAGCTCTGCATACTAAATGCTGTGGCGCAGTGAATGTTGTAGATTGTGGAAGTGTGACAAAATAACCTAACCAAAATAGGATTATGACAAAATTTTAAACGCAAAACATCCAAGTTACCTCCAATAACACATTGATAGTTAGATTTGGATCGTGTGGCCACTGAAGATAGTCCAAATATACCACTGCTTTGTTTCCATGTAGTATGGCACCAGTAAGGTGAGTCCGAAAATGCCATAGATTTGCATCTGACTTCTGCAATCGCTTGGTATGTGGAAGCTGTGTGCTATTTTGGTCCATGCCATCAATTATTACTGACATAATGCTTCTGTCAGTCTCTGCACGTTCACGAATACAATGATATCTTTTCCTCTGATCCCTGCATGTGAATAATAGTAGTTTATTACATATTATCGTGAAGTACGAACTCACATTTGTAGTTTTAAGTGATCCTCCATCAATTCATTTAATTGTGCTATCTTGTTGGGATCCATAGTTCTTTCCTTTTCACTTTTAACTATGCTACAAATATCACACTTAGTGAATCGATTTTCCTAGAATAAAATGCATTAAATCTTAATACTTTGTATAATTGTCTGATCTGACATACCTTTGGTATACTCACATGAGCAAAATGCTCATCCCACAGTCTGAAAAATTGGCTTTGACATACAATGTGTTCCAGTCCCCTACTCCTCATATCACAAGCCATTCTATTATAAACTGACAACTTGGATAGGTTGCTAGGAAGGTGCACTATCATTCTGTGCGGCATTTGATCTCCGATTAAACTGAAATAGTTATGCATCCATGCAACTGCTCGACTCGATTTCTGTAAGGGTGTGCGCTGTATGTCTCTGTACACATGAATGGATCCACCAGAAACCATCTTTCTAGCTTTGTAGTACAAAGAGGTGCTTATTCCTAAGGTTGCAATCCAAAGTGCTTGACAGACATTTTTTCCAGCTATGACGTGCATTGCTTCACAGGGATTGAAACTGGAGGAGTGTGTGTTGAGGTAGTCAACTATCCATTGAAGTTTTGCTGATTTTGGAAGCTGAATAAAATAGTGGTGGTAGCTCAATATATCCAGTGCTGAAAGATGGTGCACTTTATTTGAGCATTGAGGTGAGCACCCATTTGCTCTTAAGACATCAAAGACGTCCCAGACCAGTGAAGAGCCTGTCATAGAAGAGTTATGAACTAATTATTAAAATGTAAGGAATAGAACTTGTGTGCTTAAGCATGCATGTACAACACAAGCCGCTCATATATTTGATAACATATTTCTTGTTGTAAATACTCATTTTCTTTTTCTTCAGCTCAAGTTTTATGAATGTTAGGACAGTGCTGTTAGTGTTCTCTGCATGCCAATTTTCAACCATCAAATACATGTTTGCATAGCATTCGTACTTGTTGTGTACATGTTATGTGATCCTGCTTGTATTCATGCAGTGCTCGGCATGTACATGAGTGTAGGGTACGTACTAATCATATTACAGAGCTAAGTAATATTGCGCACCTCTCAGAAAACAATGCAACATAATCGCAATAAGTTATATAACGCTTACAACATGCATGCAACCATTAAAAAAATTACTCGTGTGTAGTTTATATGTGCAAAACATCTAGGATAAGCTAACTCCCATTAGCAATGAGTGCATGGCATGTTCAGTATAGGAGATAAATTAAGACAATAATTTTTCTCAGCATTGCATGTTGTGTTTGTGTAGAACATTTCCTGACACATAATATGTAGTACTGTTGTAGAAATGAATGTGTGACACAAACCGTAGCTTATGCAAATGCAGTTTCTATGGCATACAAATCTTAAGATATACAGGCATATTGAGTTATTCCATTCAATAACTTTGGTTATAATTTCAGAGACTTACAACGCTGCTTCTTTACCACTTTCAAGCTACTGTCGGATTCAAATTCACTTGAATCTGAATTATCCAAGTCTTTTCTTAACTCTGAAATAAAATTCAGAGATGCTGTGTGATTTCACATGAGCATTGATTTTCATTTACCTTCTTCCAGCAGTGCCTTTTGTCCACAATACTCTATCAATAAAAATATTGCAATTGATATTTCAACTCATGCAGGCTGGCAAAAAATTAATTTGTTGTTTGGTGGCATATTAATTTGTGGCTACTGTCTCTCATCGTTAACATTTTATTGCATTAGTGTTCCTGGCACTTCTTCAATTAGTAATAACTTATTGTAGGACACAAAAATTATTAATACTGTGTACTACAGTAATTTATTAGATATTCATGAAAGTACCATATTAACTTGAATTTGTATTAAAGACTATTATAGTCAAAAACTGTATACACACACAATGTTTTCAACACTGCCATAAAACATAGGATTTCTCTGTATGCTAAATACAGATATAAAACACGTACAAGGCAAGCTTTTCCATCATCTACAGAAAATATAATACAATTTCATTATTCGTTCTTCGACTGCACAATTGTTTATGACGAGATGGAGACATCTCTTTGAAATGTTTATAGGGTAATTCTGGTGAAGCGAACATTTTGAGGGACAAAAGTAGGCTAACTAAATGTGGTGCATAAGTTGAATTTTTGTACGTAGCCTAGCTGGAAACTACCTTGCTCAAAGCCAGCCATTTTTCACGTCATTATTAGTTCGAAATTGAGGGTTATGTATTAACATCTGATAAACTTACAACAAAATGCCAGGTAAGATGCAAACCACAAATATATTCATTGTTCGTGGATATGGTCTTATAGAGTTTGGTTTTTTTAGTTTGGCATATATCAAAGCACAAAATCAATGACCAATGGCTCCACGTTCAATTATGTAGCTATTTGTACCAGCCTACTCACACCAACTCAGAATGGATTGGACCATCCTTATAGGCATTTAGTTGCAAATTTATCAATGTGAATACAAAACCCACAAATTCGTGCTCATATTGGCGCAAAAACTGCTGGTTTTGAGCGAGGTATGTACCAGCATAACAACAAAATTGTACAAACTTGTACACTGCATTGATTTAGCCTAGTTCTGTCCCGTAATATGCCCAATAAACATGTGAAATTTGTGTGTCACCAAGTCGACGTCATAAATGATAGGGCAGTCCAAGATGAATGAAGGGATTGTTTGGAATAAATGATACTTTTATCTGCAGATGATCGAAGAACATGCCATGTAAAGTGTTTTGTATCTCTTTTTAGCATTGGAGAGAGAACCCAGTTTTTGTGGCAATAACAAATCATTGCACTAGAACGGTTTCTGTTTTTAATACAAACCATAGTTTGCAGTCGAGTTAATGTAGTATAAAAAAGAAAACTGAATACATACCCAGGTGAAAAAAACGGAGTAATCGCGCGTAATTGTGCGTGAAAATCGGCCATAAACGCGCCAAATTACGCGGTCTTCAAAACGCTGTATCTTCTTGATTGTGCAATATAGTGGAACTGCATTTTGCATATTTACAAAGCGGTCCTGTGTCTATAGAAGTCCAAAGATGGTTTAGTTTGCGATCCATCGTTCCGAAAATATTCACATTCAAGTAAAGGGCTTTATTTCGCGGGGTTTTGTACTTGAAGCCCGCGAAATCTTGCTCTAAGTTGATTGTGGATATCTTCGGAACGATGCATCGCAAACTAAACCATCTTTGGACTTCTATAGACACAGGACCGCTTTGTAAATATGCAAAAATGCAGCTCCACTATATTGCACAATCAAGAAGATACAGCGTTTTGAAGACCGCGTAATTTGGCGCGTTTATGGCCGATTTTCACGCACAATTACGCGCGATTACGCCGTTTTTTTTCACCTCATACTGCATCAATGTAACTAAATCAGGGAGTCTACCTGTGCCATGCACACCAGAATGAAATGATGGCTTCTGTCACCAGCCATATTGATAGCTCAGTACTACTAAATTAATAGATTATGCAATTACGTAACCATTGTGAGGGTTGGATTAGAAAGCACATTCTAAAGCCTATACGAAGCATAATAATTTCTAAACAAAACAGAAGTATTAATAATATTGTGACCTATCAAACTTCAAACACCTTGATAGGCGATTAATCCCTAGTAGACCATTCTCAGTAGCAAAAATGATGTTCACTCAGTCTTCAGTTTTGCAAATGAAACCAAACAAATACGCAATGGGATCAAAATTACAATTACGTCAATCAACGCAGAAACATGTTAAATGCCAAAATTTAATTTGGAACCAACTATAATGGTGATTATTGCTTAACAATAAACAGAATCTTGGTAAATAATAAAAAAAACTCACCTTCAACATAGCTCAGCCTTTTTCTACTCGCAGTCATTCTTCTGTTCTTAAAAACATAAGAATCATAGGTCCCATTATCCACATCTAAAAATCAGTGGTATACATATAAATAAAATCACCTTTCAAACAAAAATATTTTCAACGCTGGACATAGGATTACCAGACAGAGCATTTTGCAGCGGCTCCGCACACTCAACTAGTGGACTAGAGCCAGGATCAGTCTCTAGGTCACTGAAACAAACTGATGCACTTCCAACATCCGCTGTTTCCAAGTCACTGAACCTCACAGACACGTCTTCACACTCACTAAATTTCCGAGCAACATTCTCCAATTCATTTAGATCTTCGCTGCAATCACTAAAATCGATCTCGACCTCCATTTTTCTCAATCAGTCATACGCACGTGGTTGAGATCCCCGATAAGCCCCCATCTCGTGATCTGGATATTGAGTCTCGTGATTCGCAACGCAACAAGACAGTCGATCGATGCTTGGAATTAAGAAGCATAATTTCCTACATTAGAATACTTCATCTATCAGTAAAATAATACACAACGCATGACATATCTAAAACTAATGTCTAGTTAACAAGCCAATTCCAATCAATGCCTTGTTATCAGGCACTAAACCAAAGTTCCAACAAATCCCAAGACATTTGGAAAGTGTAATAAGATACCCGGAGAAAAGACCTCACCATTTGTCCTGACTGGTCACTCAAAAAGGCACATTCTCCAATGTCACATCCTATGAATTTCATTTGTGTGATGGGGGTGACCAGTCAAGTTTTCTGTTTTAAGGAAAGCCAGAGTTCCACCACATCCCAAGCCTTTTGGAAAGTGTAGTGAGATACCTGGAGATAAGACCTGACCAGTTTGTAGGGTTGGTCACTCTTAAAGGCACATTCCCCACTGTCACAACCTATGAATAGTATTTATTTGATGGGGGTAACCAGTCAAGTTTTCTGTTTTAAGGAAAGCCAGAGTTCCACCACATCCCAAGCCATTTGGGAAGTGTAGTGAGATACCTGGAGATAAGACCTGACCAGTTTGTAGGGTTGGTCACTCTTAAAGGCACATTTCCCCACTGTCACAACCTATGAATATCATTTGTGTGATGGGGGTGACCAGTCAAGTTTTCTGTTTTAAGGAAAGCCAGAGTTCCACCACATCCCAAGCCATTTGGGAAGTGTAGTGAGATACCTGGAGGATAAGAACTGACCAGTTTGTATGGCTGGTCACTCTTAAAGGCACATTCCCCACTGTCACAACCTATGAATATCATTTGTGTGATAGGGGGTGACCAGTCAAGTTTTCTGTTTTAAGGAAAGCCAGAGTTCCACCACATCCCAAGCCATTTGGGAAGTGTAGTGAGATACCTGGAGGTAAGACCTGACCAGTTTGTATGGCTGGTCACTCTTAAAGGCACATTCCCCACTGTCACAACCTATGAATATCATTTGTGAGATGGGGGTGACCAGTCAAGTTTTCTGTTTTAAGGAAAGCCAGAGTTCCACCACATCCCAAGCCATTTGGGAAGTGTAGTGAGATACCTGGAGATAAGACCTGACCAGTTTGTATGGCTGGTCACTCTTAAAGGCACATTCCCCACTGTCACAACCTATGAATATCATTTGTGTGATAGGGGGTGACCAGTCAAGTTTTCTGTTTTAATGAAAACCAGAGTTCCACCACATCCCAAGCCATTTGGGAAGTGTAGTGAGATACCTGGAGATAAGAACTGACCAATTTGTATGGCTGGTCACTCTTAAAGGCACATTCCCCACTGTCACAACCTATGAATATCATTTGTGAGATAGGGGTGACCAAGCAAGTTTTCTGTTTTAATGAAAACCAGAGTTGCCACCACATCCCAAGCCTTTTGGGAAGTGTAGTGAGATACCTGGAGATAAGAACTGACCAGTTTGTATCACTGGTCACTCTTTAAGGCACATTCCCCACTGTCACAACTTATGAATATCATTTGTGAGATGGGGGTGACCAGTCAAGTTTTCTGTTTTAAGGAAAGCCAGAGTTCCACCACATCCCAAGCCATTTGGGAAGTGTAGTGAGATACCTGGAGATAAGAACTGACCAGTTTGTAGGGTTGGTCACTCTTAAAGGCACATTCCCCACTGTCACAACCTATGAATAGTATTTGTTTGATGGGGGTAACCAGTCAAGTTTTCTGTTTTAAGGAAAGCCAGAGTTCCACCACATCCCAAGCCATTTGGGAAGTGTAGTGAGATACCTGGAGATAAGACCTGACCAGTTTGTAGGGCTGGTCACTCTTAAAGGCACATTTCCCCACTGTCACAACCTATGAATATCATTTGTGTGATGGGGGTGACCAGTCAAGTTTTCTGTTTTAAGGAAAGCCAGAGTTCCACCACATCCCAAGCCATTTGGGAAGTGTAGTGAGATACCTGGAGGTAAGACCTGACCAGTTTGTATGGCTGGTCACTCTTAAAGGCACATTCCCCACTGTCACAACTTATGAATATCATTTGTGAGATGGGGGTGACCAGTCAAGTTTTCTGTTTTAAGGAAAGCCAGAGTTCCACCACATCCCAAGCCATTTGGGAAGTGTAGTGAGATACCTGGAGATAAGAACTGACCAGTTTGTATGGCTGGTCACTCTTAAAGGCACATTCCCCACTGTCAGAACCTATGAATATCATTTGTGAGATGGGGGTGACCAGTCAAGTTTTCTGTTTTAAGGAAAGCCAGAGTTCCACCACATCCCAAGCCATTTGGGAAGTGTAGTGAGATACCTGGAGATAAGAACTGACCAGTTTGTATGGCTTGGTCACTCTTAAAGGCACATTCCCCACTGTCACAACCTATGAATAGTCATTTGTTTGATGGGGGTGACCAGTCAAGTTTTCTGTTTTAAGGAAAGCCAGAGTTCCACCACATCCCAAGCCATTTGGGAAGTGTAGTGAGATACCTGGAGATAAGACCTGACCAGTTTGTAGGGCTGGTCACTCTTAAAGGCACATTTCCCCACTGTCACAACCTATGAATATCATTTGTGTGATGGGGGTGACCAGTCAAGTTTTCTGTTTTAAAGGAAAGCCAGAGTTCCACCACATCCCAAGCCATTTGGGAAGTGTAGTGAGATACCTGGAGAGTAAGACCTGACCAGTTTGTATGGCTGGTCACTCTTAAAGGCACATTCCCCACTGTCACAACCTATGAATATCATTTGTGTGATCGGGGGTGACCAGTCAAGGTTTTCTGTTTTAAGGAAAGCCAGAGTTCCACCACATCCCAAGCCATTTGGGAAGTGTAGTGAGATACCTGGAGATAAGAACTGACCAGTTTGTATGGCTGGTCACTCTTAAAGGCACATTCCCACTGTCACAACCTATGAATATCATTTGTGAGATGGGGGTGACCAGTCAAGTTTTCTGTTTTAAGGAAAGCCAGAGTTCTACCACATCCCAAGCCATTTGGGAAGTGTAGTGAGATACCTGGAGATAAGAACTGACCAGTTTGTATGGCTGGTCACTCTTAAAGGCACATTCCCCACTGTCACAACCTATGAATATCATTTGTGTGATGGGGGTGACCAGTCAAGTTTTCTGTTTTAAGGAAAGCCAGAGTTCCACCACATCCCAAGCCATTTGGGAAGTGTAGTGAGATACCTGGAGATAAGAACTGACCAGTTTGTATGGCTGGTCACTCTTAAAGGCACATTCCCCACTGTCAGCAACCTATGAATATCATTTGTGAGATGGGGGTGACCAGTCAAGTTTTCTGTTTTAAGGAAAGCCAGAGTTCCACCACATCCCAAGCCATTTGGGAAGTGTAGTGAGATACCTGGAGATAAGAACTGACCAGTTTGTATGGCTGGTCACTCTTAAAGGCACATTCCCCACTGTCACAACCTATGAATATCATTTGTGTGATGGGGGTGACCAGTCAAGTTTTCTGTTTTAAGGAAAGCCAGAGTTCCACCACATCCCAAGCCATTTGGGAAGTGTAGTGAGATACCTGGAGATAAGACCTGACCAGTTTGTATGGCTGGTCACTCTTAAAGGCACATTCCCCACTGTCACAACCTATGAATATCATTTGTGTGATGGGGGTGACCAGTCAAGTTTTCTGTTTTAATGAAAGCCCGAGTTCCACCACATCCCAAGCCATTTGGGAAGTGTAGTGAGATACCTGGAGATAAGAACTGACCAGTTTGTATGGCTGGTCACTCTTAAAGGCACATTCCCCACTGTCACAACCTATGAATATCATTTGTGAGATGGGGGTGACCAGTCAAGTTTTCTGTTTTAAGGAAAGCCAGAGTTCCACCACATCCCAAGCCATTTGGGAAGTGTAGTGAGATACCTGGAGATAAGAACTGACCAGTTTGTATGGCTGGTCACTCTTAAAGGCACATTCCCCACTGTCACAACCTATGAATATCATTTGTGTGATGGGGGTGACCAGTCAAGTTTTCTGTTTTAAGGAAAGCCAGAGTTCCACCACATCCCAAGCCATTTGGGAAGTGTAGTGAGATACCTGGAGATAAGACCTGACCAGTTTGTATGGCTGGTCACTCTTAAAGGCACATTTCCCCACTGTCACAACCTATGAATATCATTTGTGTGATGGGGGTGACCAGTCAAGTTTTCTGTTTTAATGAAAGCCCGAGTTCCACCACATCCCAAGCCATTTGGGAAGTGTAGTGAGATACCTGGAGATAAGAACTGACCAGTTTGTATGGCTGGTCACTCTTAAAGGCACATTCCCACTGTCACAACCTATGAATATCATTTGTGAGATGGGGGTGACCAGTCAAGTTTTCTGTTTTAATGAAACCAGAGTTGCACCACATCCCAAGCCTTTTGGGAAGTGTAGTGAGATACCTGGAGATAAGAACTGACCAGTTTGTATCGCTGGTCACTCTTTAAGGCACATTCCCCACTGTCACAACCTATGAATATCATTTGTGTGATGGGGGTGACCAGTCAAGTTTTCTGTTTTAAGGAAAGCCAGAGTTCCACCACATCCAAGCCATTTGGGAAGTGTAGTGAGATACCTGGAGATAAGACCTGACCAGTTTGTATGGCTGGTCACTCTTAAAGGCACATTTCCCCCTGTCAGAACTTATGAATATCATTTGTGAGATGTGGGTGACCAGTCAAGTTTTCTGTTTTAAGGAAAGCCAGAGTTCCACCACATCCCAAGCCATTTGGGAAGTGTAGTGAGATACCTGGAGATAAGAACTGACCAGTTTGTATGGCTGGTCACTCTTAAAGGCACATTCCCAACTGTCACAACCTATGAATATCATTTGTGTGATGGGGGTGACCAGTCAAGTTTTCTGTTTTAAGGAAAGCCAGAGTTCCACCACATCCCAAGCCATTTGGGAAGTGTAGTGAGATACCTGGAGATAAGACCTGACCAGTTTGTATGGCTGGTCACTCTTAAAGGCACATTTCCCCACTGTCACAACCTATGAATATCATTTGTGTGATGGGGGTGACCAGTCAAGTTTTCTGTTTTAATGAAAGCCCGAGTTCCACCACATCCCAAGCCATTTGGGAAGTGTAGTGAGATACCTGGAGATAAGAACTGACCAGTTTGTATGGCTGGTCACTCTTAAAGGCACATTCCCCACTGTCACAACCTATGAATATCATTTGTGAGATGGGGGTGACCAGTCAAGTTTTCTGTTTTAATGAAAACCAGAGTTGCACCACATCCCAAGCCTTTTGGGAAGTGTAGTGAGATACCTGGAGATAAGAACTGACCAGATTGTATCGCTGGTCACTCTTTAAGGCACATTCCCCACTGTCACAACTTATGAATATCATTTGTGAGATGGGGGTGACCAGTCTAGTTTTGTATTTTAAGGAAAGCCAGAGTTCCACCACATCCCAAGCCATTTGGGAAGTGTAGTGAGATACCTGGAGATAAGACCTGACCAGTTTGTATGGTTGGTCACTCTTAAAGGCACATTCCCCACTGTCACAACTTATGAATATCATTTGTGTGATGGGGGTGACCAGTCAAGTTCTCTGTTTTAAGGAAAGCCAGAGTTGCACCACATCCCAAGCCTTTTGGGAAGTGTAGTGAGATACTTGGAGTTAAGACCTGACCAGTTTGTATGGCTGGTCACTCTTAAAGGCACAATGCCCACTGTCACATCTTATTTGCGAGATGGGGGTGACCAGTCAAGTTCTCTGTTTTATCACATCCTATGAATTTCATGGAATTGCATGCTATGTGAACAGCAATTTTAATAAATTAGTTATTTCACTATGTAATTATGTTTTTTCCATATCATTGCACAATACGGACACTGCCTTGGGCATTTTATATATGCTGAACGTGTGGTCGCAACGAATGTGTGAATCTTTAGGCATGCGTATGGAATGTGCTAACTAATATGATGTAATCTTGTGCGTCGTATTCTGCCACGTGGTATTTTTTTGAGTGCGTTGGTTGGAAATGTGGTACCTGGAGTTTTCAGATGTTCGTAAGGAGTTGGTGATCATGAATGGTGAAAACAAATTGATGATTGATGTAAAAGGCGATCAGAAATGTGTTGGACCGGTTGTGGATGTTAGAAGTTTTCAGAAGGATGGAAAAGAATACGTCGTTGTAAGTTGTAGGTTAAATTAGATTGAGGTGTTCATTCTGTTTGTTTCTTTGTTGTTTATAAAGCATCGTCCCGTCTTCTGAGTTACTATAAGCGCAACTGTATTTAAGACTGGGTTTCCATTAATGTTGCAACTTCTATAACCGTGTCATCGCCTTCCAGTTTCAAACAATACCAGGGACGCCGCGCCCTAAAGGTTTGGACATCACTGCTTTCAATAGTGCGGCTAACCCAATGTGTCGGAAATTTGAAAAAGCTGATACGTCTAAGAAGTTTTGCAAAGTGTGGAAAGAAGAAGTTATGCCATTACTTCGTGATCCACGTAAGCGTCGAATTATTGGTAGATCTATTCGTTCATTCTCATGTAAATAACTACACTGTACAGAATATGGGATCGTTTCCGCGAAAAGGGACCTAACACATACTGTACATTATAAAAAATCCAGTACGCGCAATAGAAATGTAACGCCAGCGTTGAAATGTATGGCTAAATAATAATTCAGAGCCTTACAACTTTATGAACCTTTTTTTACGGTCATAGATATAGTATCCCGGGTTCGCGGCTGGTTTTATCGTGGGGGGGGGGGGGGGGGGTGGTAATAATGCTTCAAACTAGGGGCTGGTAGGTGTGGAGACACTGCAGTTAATCCTATCTTCCTGTATTACTTAAAACGCTACCTCCATATAAGAACTCGCACGTGACGGAGTCTCACTCTATGCATGCACAGTTAGGCAACACTGCATGTAGACTGACGAAATGTGAGCACCAAAGGATTGAACTGTATGCCTTTTCTGTTATTGTGTATAAAGAACATTGCTATTGCAAAGTATAAAATAATAGTTACGAAGTTTATTTAAAACGTATTTGCCATGTATTAAAGTGATTATTTATTATCGTGTACTGCATTGCTGCCTTGCATGGATTCTGCTCACTGATCCCGAGATATAAGCCTCTTTCATGAAAGAAACAGTTATCTATACATTTAGCATCAATCATTAGTATGAGACTTTTTTGTGTGTGGAAGATTGTCACTCCCCTGTTGAAACCTTTCATATTGATGCTCGTTGGCGAGTTTGAATAAATATTAATGCACTGCATGTTTATATGAGTTTACCATAAGGTTCTATCAAAGAGAAATAATTTAACACAAATTAACATTTGTACACAATGCTGCATTCCTGTTTGAGTGAATTCACTTATAGGTTCCAAAAGGCAGCTGTTGGATGTCAGTAGATCTGATGAGCTTGACACATCTGCGTGTGAACCCCATTTGGCAGGTATAGTGAATCTGTAATGCAAAAAGAATTTTGCAGCAATTAAGCATGATTCAGCATCTAAAACATCAAATTACTCCATGCCAGCCATAAACTGTTATCTACTTAGATTGAAATATGGTGATTATGGTAAAGAGTTGGCATCAGCGACATTGTGTAGATGGTTAAGAACTAGTGATGGATTCCATAATTGTAGGAGTGAAAATGCATTGCATCAATGTATTATTTACTATAGTTGCATGAAGACTTGTAAAGCACTAAAATAATTGCCAGGTGATAAAATGATAGGAATGGAATCCACATCTCAAAAATTACATGACCGTAATTTAATATTCCTAGTACATAATGGAGATTGTGCTGAAGGCAACTCAAGGCTTGAGACAGGAGATGATTGTCGGAAGCGTTCATCAAGGGAAGCTGAGTTGGATGTTCCGCATTCCTCAATTGATGCAAGAGATGATTGTCGGAAGCGTTCATCAAGAGAAGCTGAGGTGGATGTTCAGCATTCCTCAACTGAAAGAGATGGTTGTCAGAAGCATTCATCAGTGGAGTCTGAGTTGGATTTTAAACATTCCAAAATTGATGATGCAGTTAAAGATGGATATCTGGGTATGTTAATATACTGTGCTGTAATATATATGTAGGAATACTACAATGTAAATGCATATGTTATATAACAGATATTGCAATCATGATATAATCTAATTTTAAATGTATTATAAATTAACAACTATAATACCACACAATCACAGCAATTTTCTGTAGGTCACAAAATTGAAGTCCAAAAAATGTATAATATATCATCATCATACATCTACATTGTGATACACAGTTATTTAATAAAATTTTTGTTACATGGTTTCACCATTAAAGTATTACTATTGAAATGTGTTTGAGTGTTTAGAATATTGAATATATATTTTTATTTTTTATTTAATAACCACAAACTAATTCTCTTTGACAAAAGTACTTTAAAGTATGATAAATTTGTAGAAGTACTTAGTACTAAAGAAACTTATTGCTGAATTGTAAATGTTTTCATCTATTGAAACACACTCCTATGAAGACTTACTTATATGAGTCTCCTTTAGATAAAACATTATAGTTCTTCCTAAACTAGGCATGTTTCTTATTATTATTGTAATTGAATATTTGTTATTATTTGGCAGGAATGTTTCAGATCCCTGTTATGAAACTTGTGTCACCTGCAACTTCACGTTTAATCCGCACACCTGATGAAACATTTATCGAAATGCTGAAAGCAGAAATGTTAACGAATCGAATGAATGAAGTGTCACCTATTATTGGACTAGTACAATTGAAAAGCGGTGAATCGTTCCACAAAGAGAATGCCACCAGCTACATGTATGAGTGCATTGGTGGAAATCACACCCGGATTGCTCTGCAGCAACTCATAAATGAAAATAAGTCCCTTGCCAGTGATAAACATTTTACTTGTCGAAGTGTTAGTGTTTATGTCAATCTGACTGACGAGCAAGCACAGCATGTTGCTCATAGGCATAATAGAGCAACAGAATTTGTAAACAAAATGACTACACAAGACAAGGTATGTTATTTTACTGTATGCAAAACCTGTTACGATGAAATTTGTCAATTCCAATTCAGGTACAATTTTGTAGAATGCGTCTATATACAATAGCAGGAAAATGTGCAGATGAAGAAACACCAGAAAAAACACAGGAGTGGAGAACATCTTGTGCAGATACTTTAATGATGACTGTGAGTTATATTAAGTAGAATTTGTGTAAATTAATTCATGCATTGGTTCCAAATGCATTAATTTTTCTATAGACGAAACAGCTAGACGAAAATATGATTTTTTTTTCTTGCTTCATTGCCAAACACTGCGTACAAGGTGTATCACAGTATAGCACACACTGATGGCAAAGGCAAAAAAATGAATAAGGCAGGCATCAAAGGCTTCCAATTTAAGGGATTGCGGGGCCTAACTCCATCAGACGTCCTGAATATTTTGCAAATGGTGGAGAAAGGGGAATTAAAACTGAATGAAGTGAATGGATACTCCCATGACTTAAAGGTTCTGGAGAAAATAAAGGAAAGCTTTATTCAGAGAGTGGGAGCAAAAGATTGGGGTGATGCCAAGGAAAGATTTAAAGAATTTACAAGTGAAAAAAATTTATCTGCCCTCTTCGGAAAGAAATTCAATCCTGAAGCTGCTTCATTCATTGATTACTGCAGTCGTGCAGCAAAGTACGCAAGTTTTTCAATGATCAATGGTACATTGCTAACATTTTTGTTCATAGACACAACTGTCAGACAGAAAGAACAGAAGCGAATGCAAATGCTGCATTCATCTGGTCCAAAGAGAGGGGGAATATGGCGGCATTTTACACTACAGAAATGACATCACTATCTGTCGAAGATACATCCAAGTTGCCTCAGTTCGATGGATTTGCACTATCCTTTATTACATTGGATGGTCCAAATTGTACTGTGAGTTATGCTACAATTTTTGCTTCCTACTCATGGTTTCGAATTTCCATTAGGTTACTGATATAGTAAGGGCACTTCGTCAGCATAACACAGCAATGAACAGATATGCGTACACAATCGTTTGATTCCAACCTGTTGACTGCATACATCGCATCAGTGAAGAGTTAAAAGAAATGCAGCTAACAGTCCAGGTGGCATATTGTTCAAAATCAGTGAATTCAAAAGGTAAATGAACACTATCACTATGGTTGTAGAATAACATTTAATATCCCACAGGAGCATTCTTTGATACCACAGTTGTTCCTTTTGTGCTCGCTTTTTCTGGAGATAGTGCTTCCCAAACAGAAAGTGTTCACTTCCCTCCAGAACAAAGTGATTTCTTCCAAGGGACATTGGATGATGTCTATAAGTCACTATTGTTGGGCTTGAGTAATGAGAACAATTTTGTGCTAAGCACAATGCCAGCAATAGGTAAGTACATGATTTGAATATATCTAGCTGTACAGCCCAGTGGTGCCTAAGTTGTCAATAGCTGTCAAAAGACTTTCAAGAAGCAATAAAATTATGAATGTAAATATCCCAGCATATGGTATGTGAAAAGTATTTGAGATCTTTTACATTGCTGTGCTTCATATGAATGTGAATGATTTTATAGGTGCAAACAAAAGAATGTAATGAAATATCAAGTTCACATATTGTAGAGACATGCAGTGCATTCCTAAGATATGTAACTTTAAAAATATCTCATTAATTTAATCAATTAATACACTGTAAGACTTCAAAAAGCCTTTTCTAACAGAGCATAATGTCCACTCTTCAAAACTAGAAATACACAATTTTTGAAATTTCAAACATCTCTGTGGACTCTTAAGTTTCAAACATCTAAATTTGAAATGTCAAGCAGTGACTTCAGTCCGTGTACCTTTAGAGCACTCCACGTCCCAATCAGTCAAAATCATTGGAATATGATTTTATATCACGAAATTGATGCAAACCTCTAATTACTGCACCGCAAGTTTAGTCGTTTGGAATATACGTCACCGCGCATATAAATATCTAAACTTCTAAACTTCAAATGGCCGAATGCTCAAACTTGTTTGGAATTTTACTACCTTGTACGATTCGGACTAAATTCTATCCCCTCATTCCCAGTTGCCTTATTTATAATTTTACTTGGTTTTCGCTTTAAAAATCTAAACTTTTAAACTCCCGATACTCAACGGTTCAAATATTTAGAAATTTAGGTTTTAGTTGTAACTCGCTTATATATTCATCGTCCAAGCCTCGGTTAGTGACTTTGAAAATTTTCATGACTTTTGGTGCAAAAATCAAACTTGGTCAGGTTCAATCCCGAAGATGTCAAATCTGTTTATGCATTTGGTTTATCTATATCCTCGTCTGTCCGGTTCCAGGAACCCACGCCGCTGAAGTTAATTGGGCTGAAGCTTTGTGAGAATAAAAAAGAAGTACGCAAACCGAGCTAAACGGTTACGTGTCGGATATACGCGGCTTCAAAATTAGTGCCAGTGTCATCGTAGCATTTTGTTGGTGAAGGCACACACTGATGGCTGCTATGCGCATATGCATCCCTGTCACAGTTGTCTAAACAATCTATG
Source organism: Ephydatia muelleri (assembly GCA_013339895.1). Classification (NCBI taxonomy): domain Eukaryota; kingdom Metazoa; phylum Porifera; class Demospongiae; order Spongillida; family Spongillidae; genus Ephydatia; species Ephydatia muelleri. Next base: position 10,833 of record JABACO010000262.1, on the reverse strand, counting down.
GTTTTTCCAGCAAACATGACAAGGAATGTGGGTGTGTGTATCTGTGTGTACATGTACACGTACAGGTTTGCATTTGCAAATGCAGCCAGCATTACGGTATGTAATGTGTGTGTGCGTGCATATGTGTGTGTGTGTGTGTGTGTGTGTGTGGTGTGTGTGTGTGTGTGTGTGTGTGTGTGTGTGTGTGTGTGTGTGTGTGTGTGTGGACTATGTGTGTGCAAGGGGTTCATGTATTAATTTGTGGGTGTATTTGATTGGCTTACCTTTGGACTGTGGCCACACCCTCTTACATATTATGCTATCAGCTTGCTTTTTAAAAAATTCTTCCTTATACCATTAGTGCCTCCATCTCTGGCCCCTCCTCCTCATAAATGAAGACATCAATAGAAGTTAGCTGCAGTGTTCCATGATGACCACACCCACCGTGCCCTCAATAATACTGTGGTTTGAGGAAATCTAATCTGGCCATGGTATAGCACTCGACATACGCGCCAATGCTCTGTAAGGCAATTTCATTGGCTTACAGACTAAAATTCAAGCAAATGGATGCTTAATGCAGCTCATCCAGGATGGATGGGTTGTTGGTATCTGATGGATAAACAACCTTGCTTGTATAGTACCTGCATTAGACCTTTAGCAGTAGTCAACTAGCTGCCACACCCCCTGCAATTGTTGCATGTGAAATCCATTCCATTTGATGTATACTATATCTACCTTCCAGGGATTGTTCCAGTTGTAGCCATTACCACTTGTCTTTGACATGCTTTTGGGCTTAGACTACTAACCTAGATCTCATCACCTCTTGTTCCCGCGACCACAAATACCTAAATATCAAACCTAATTTCCTACACAGCCATGCCAGAGATTATAGTAGGGGATTGGAAGCTGATCATGCACGTTCGCTATACCTATGCACAGAACATCCGAGGTAGTATTAATATTAATCACACCTCTGAATTTATGGATTTTGGTGAAGGACCATTGGATTTGGAGTTGTCTCTCTTACAAAGTAAGCCAAAAAGTTTACTGTAACTTGATCAACAAATAAATGTAGCTCTATGAATATGATTTGACAATGCAGTCTTTTTATGTTAGCCAAATTCATATCCGCTATTTTTTTTTTTGCTTCAAACTAGTGAAAGGATGGATATTTTTTTCCCTGGATAACTGCTCGTTACCTGTTAAAGCTTTAGTTCTTTTTTGTGCTTTAAATTTGTTGCATTGTGCATTAATAACTTTTAAGAGTGATCCTTGCCGATGTTTTGCTGCAAGATCCTGAAACATGATTTGGTACACAGGACACAGCTTGAAGTTGTGTTGTGTGGTTACTATAATGCAGCTTGAAACTGACACCAATATTTTAGTACGGTCAAAACCCATGCATATGCCAATATACATTTTGGGTCACGTTCATGGTTTGAAATTAATTTTGTTTTCGGGCATGGGTGGATCAAAATTTAGGCTAGGAAGAATTCCACAGTACACAGACCAGCTAAAGTGAAAGCCTATGACTGTTACAGTGTGCTTGAAAAGCTTTCTGCTGCACTTGTGGTGTTCAGGGCAGATAGTGCACATGAGATGACAGTGTGTACCATTGCGTCCATCTATACATTCATAAAAAAATATGTCACTGTTACTTGTAATCTTGGACACAAGCAGCTACTTTCCACTTCAAATCCAAGATCGAGGTTCTGAGGGAGACCACTGGCCCCTCCCACTGTGATGTTCATGTTTTGTTCACAGGTGGGACACTTGAACACTTGTTGGGAACCACTTTTCTCTATCGCAGAATGTATACATTACTGACAGAAGGAGTGCCAGTCATACATGTAGTAGAGTTCTGGATGACTGTGGTAACAACGTGGTATCTCCCCACTCATTTACCTGCTATGGGATTCATTTGTCTCCGTGGCTAAGCACATGGAATTTCTGCTGAACTATAAAATATCGTGCTCAGACACCATTACATCTCACATGGGTCTGGGTACAAAACATGATAGTTATAATTACTGGTACAGCACAAAGCAGTGCATAAAAAAAAACAACTGCTATTAGCTCCATAACTGGGGGGGTGGGAGGGCTTGTGTATGGTGTCAATACATGGCTCCTTGCATCCAAATACCCAAGGCAGAACACTGGGACCCCACAGACTTGGTGTACATCATATGCAATTATGCGTAGTTATATGTGACACATTTGATTCTCTTTTTTCTTGTTGTTATCAAAAACAGACCTGAATAGCAGGATATGTTCAGAGTCATTATTAAAGATCAATGAGCATAGCATTATGTGAGCAGGTGTACTGTACAGTTGGGAGGGAGGAGAGTGTGGTGTGGTAGGGGAAACACACAACACAGAGCTGTAGATAATCTATTCACTGGGTTGGATCTGTAGTGTGATCTTTTGCTGGTTATCCAAACATTAATTCAGTTTGTTTCGGCCATTTTCAGCCTCTGTTCCAGAATGGTCTATGTCATGGGTACAATCACAAGATGATGAAATGGAAAATAATCCTCACACCTATTAAACCTTTGGTCTTACTAAACATACAATGAGGCACATTAACCAAACAACAAATAAAAAGTTCAGTTATTGTTCTTTTGATATTTACATGACGATCTGATGTCGACATAATATCTTCCTAGGTTGTGTAGTATGACGTCTTTCTTCTCCGTCATTTTGAATTGCACTTGTGGAGAGGATCTGGGTTGAATTTCAACATGCAACTATCCAACGAAAGCAGGTCTGATTGATATGAATAAAGAAGGAAGCTTGGACAAGGCTGTACACTGTTTTATCCTAGTTTGAAATAAATGTTGGAGCAATGATCATAGCAATATTCAATCATTCCATGAGAGCTTGTTTGCTAACCATGGCATATCCTTATGACTTGGTGTCAGGGGACAGACACAATGTATGCATAAAGGACCAGTCCTATGACACTACAGTGTACACGTTGCTACATGTACCTACATGCATGTGCAGTGTAGACATGTCTCGTGGTCTCATGAGCTGTTCAATGGATAGATCAAAAATGCATGTGCAGAGAAGGCATTCAGTGAGAGAAAATGTGTGTACCATCATTATTAGAGAGCACTACTGTATTTTGTTTCCACATGAGTCACGTGTCTGTGCACATGTGCGAGGCTGTGTGTGCGGTCTGTATATCTGTGTGTGTGTCTGTGTGCATGTGTGTATCTGTGTGTACACGTGTGTCTGTGTGCATATGTGTATCTGTTAGTGTGTCTGTGTGCATGTGTGTATCTGTTAGTGTGTCTGTGTGCATGTGTGTATCTGTTAGTGTGTCTGTGTGTATTGTGTGTATCTATGAGTGTCTGTTGTGTCTGTGCATGTGTATTTATATATATTTTGTGTGTGTGAGTCTGTGTGCAAGTCTGTGTGTGAGTCTGTGTGCAAGTCTGTGTGTCTGTGTGTTTTTGTGTGTATGTATGTTGTGTGTCTGTGGGTATGTCTGTATTTCGTGTGTGTGTGCTTGTGTGTGTCTGTGTGTGTCTGTGCATCTGTGTGTGTGTCTGTCGTGTGTGTATCTGTGTATGTCGTGTGTGTGTATCTGTGTATGTCGTGTGTGTATCTGTGTGTGCCTGTGCCTGTGCATCTGGCTGTCGGTGTGTATCTGTGTGTGTGCATGTGTGTGTCTGTGTATTTCATGAGTGTCTATATATTTCATGTGTGTATCTGTGTGTGCTTGTGTGTCCATGTGTGTGTGTGTCTGTGTGTATGTCTGTGTGCATGTCTGTTGTGTGTGTCTATCTGTCGCGTGTGTATGTTCCTGTGTGTGTCTGTGGCATGTGTGTGTTTTGTGTGACTGTCTCGTGTGTGTCTGTGTATTATGTGTGTGCCTGTGTATGCATGTGTGTCTGTGCATGACTGTGTGTGTATGTGGTGTGTGCCTGTGTGTGCTTGTGTGTATTTCATGCATGTGTGTGTGCATGTGTGTCTGTGTGTGCTAGTGTGTATTTCCATGTGTCTGTGTGCGTGTGTGTGTGTTTGTCATATGTATGTGTCGTGTGTTTTGTGTGAGCTGAAAGTTGTGTGAGACCGAAATCATTGCAATCGTAGCCAGTGAGCGTGGGCAGATACAAGACGATGATTTTAGCAAGATGATGGCAAAATAGGAAAAGCTTTATTACAAGACTAGAGGATGATGCGAGTGCGTAGCAAATAGCCTTACGCGTGCCGTTTTGAATATTGCCGGCGACGTCGGAGGCGCAAGATTACTGCAACCATTCACTCGGATCCGTAAATTTGTGTACGATCGTCTGGCAAACTGAGCAGTCTCTTCTTCTTTTAATTTTCCCTCAAAAACTCACTGCCTGAGTGAGACAAAAAACAGTTGCGAACGGCTAGCTTAGTTTAAGAGGCGGAGAAATAGGCGGAACAAAGAAGTTATCAAAATTTATTGTGGATTGGGGAGAATGGAACACGACAATAATGGTGCAATCGAGCGGGAAATGTGCATTAACTTTGCACAGCTGTATCTCCGTGACGGATAGAGTATAAATTACCGAACTGAACACATAAATAGCAACAGGACCCCTGTACTGAATTCGAAGCGATTTGACCTCTCCTAGCTGAAGATGTGGCGGTTTTGAACCCTATGGGGTATCGGACCTCGTAGCATCAGCAAGGAACTGGTGCAAAGTCCCATAATACGTTTTCCTGTAGTGAACTGGTGTAGTATGACGTGTTGAAAACAGGAAGTCGATAGCGCTAACCGTTGGGATGTTATCGCGATTCAAATGCGATGCAATTTTTATAAACATTTTATAATATATCCGAGGGGCGGAAACTGTCCCATGTATATATATCTATCCACAAGAGTCAAACTTGAATCTCGTGCAACATTCCATATACATTAAATCTGAAATATATACACCAAAATCAGTCAAGTGATGGCATTGTTGTATATTGCACTTATGCAAAGCCTTTTTCTATAAATTTACAGAGTGAGACATGCAGTGTATACATCTAATGAATGAGACCAGACTTGAATGCTGTTAAATTTTTGACAGCAAGTTTCAAATAGAAAATGCAAATTGTGACATTTATGTTACAATGTTCACCTGTTCTTAAAAGCTTTCTTGCTAGTAAACAAAATGGAGGCAGAAACATGTACAGCTACTCATGCAGGAATTCCCACATCAGATGTGAGACTAGGTGCTGATTCCAAGAACTATTATGCTGTCATTCATTGCTCCAACATTTATTTCAAACTAGGATAAAACAGTGTACAGCCTTGTCCAAGCTTCCTTCTTTATTCATATCAATCAGACCTGCTTTCGTTGGATAGTTGCATGTTGAAATTCAACCCAGATCCTCTCCACAAGTGCAATTCAAATGACGGAGAAAGAAAGACGTCATACTACACAACCTAGGAAGATATTATGTCGACATCAGATCGTCATGTAAATATCAAAAGAACAATAACTGAACTTTTATTTGTTGTTTGGTTAATGTGCCTCATTGTATGTTTAGTAAGACCAAAGGTTTAATAGGTGTGAGATTATTTTCCATTTCATCATCTTGTGATTGTACCCATGACATAGACCATTCTGGAACAGAGGCTGAAATGGCCGAAACAAACTGAATTAATGTTTGGATAACCAGCAAAAGATCACACTACAGATCCAACCCAGTGAATAGATTATCTACAGCTCTGTGTTGTGTGTTTCCCCTACCACACCACACTCTCCTCCCTCCCAACTGTACAGTACACCTGCTCACATAATGCTATGCTCATTGATCTTTAATAATGACTCTGAACATATCCTGCTATTCAGGTCTGTTTTTGATAACAACAAGAAAAAAGAGAATCAAATGTGTCACATATAACTAAGCATAATTGCATATGATGTACACCAAGTCTGTGGGGTCCCAGTGTTCTGCCTCTGGGTATTTGGATGCAAGGAGCCATGTATTGACACCATACACAAGCCCTCCCACCCCCCCAGTTATGGAGCTAATAGCAGTTGTTTTTTTTTTTATGCACTGCTTTGTGCTTGTACCAGTAATTATAACTATCATGTTTTGTACCCAGACCCATGTGAGATGTAATGGTGTCTGAGCACGATATTTTATAGTTCAGCAGAAATTCCATGTGCTTAGCCACGGAGGACAAATGAATCCCATAGCAGGTAAATGAGTGTGGGGAGATACCACGTTGTTTACCACAGTCATCCAAGAACTCTACTACATGTATGACTGGCACTCCTTCTGTCAGTAATGTATACATTCTGCGATAGAGAAAGTGGTTCCCAACAGTGTTCAAGTGTCCCACCTGTGAACAAAACATGAAACATCACAGTGGGAGGGGCCAGTGGTCTCCCTCAGAACCTCGATCTTGGATTTGAAGTGGAAGTAGCTGCTTGTGTCCAAGATTACAAGTAACAGTGACATATTTTTTTATGAATGTATAGATGGACGCAATGGTACACACTGTCATCTCATGTGCACTATCTGCCCTGAACACCACAAGTGCAGCAGAAAGCTTTCACAGCACACTGTAACAGTCATAGGCTTTCACTTTAGCTGGTCTGTGTACTGTGGAATTCTTCCTAGCCTAAATTTGATCCACCCATGCCCGAAAACAAAATTAATTTCAAACCATGAACGTGAACCCAAAATGTATATTGGCATATGCATGGGTTTGACCGTACTAAAATATGGTGTCAGTTTCAAGCTGCATTATAGTAACCACACAACACAACTTCAAGCTGTGTCCTGTGTACCAAATCATGTTTCAGGATCTTGCAGCAAAACATCGGCAAGGATCACTCTTAAAAGTTATTAATGCACAATGCAACAAATTTAAAGCACAAAAAAGAAACTAAGCTTTAACAGGTAACGAGCAGTTATCCAGGGAAAAAAATATCCATCCTTTTCACTAGTTTGAAGCAAAAAAAAAATAGCGGATATGAATTTGGCTAACATAAAAAGACTGCATTGTCAAATCATATTCATAGAGCTACATTTATTTGTTGATCAAGTTACAGTAAACTTTTTGGCTTACTTTGTAAGAGAGACAACTCCAAATCCAATGGTCCTTCACCAAAATCCATAAATTCAGAGGTGTGATTAATATTAATACTACCTCGGATGTTCTGTGCATAGGTATAGCGAACGTGCATGATCAGCTTCCAATCCCCTACTATAATCTCTGGCATGGCTGTGTAGGAAATTAGGTTTGATATTTAGGTATTTGTGGTCGCGGGAACAAGAGGTGATGAGATCTAGGTTAGTAGTCTAAGCCCAAAAGCATGTCAAAGACAAGTGGTAATGGCTACAAACTGGAACAATCCCTGGAAGGTAGATATAGTATACATCAAATGGAATGGATTTTCACATGCAACATTTGCAGGGGGTGTGGCAGCTAGTTGACTACTGCTAAAGGTCTAATGCAGGTACTATACAAGCAAGGTTGTTTATCCATCAGATACCAACAACCCATCCATCCTGGATGAGCTGCATTAAGCATCCATTTGCTTGAATTTTAGTCTGTAAGCCAATGAAATTGCCTTACAGAGCATTGGCGCGTATGTCGAGGTGCTATACCATGGCCAGATTAGATTTTCCTCAAACCACAGTATTTATTGAGGGCACGGTGGGTGTGGTCATCATGGAACACTGCAGCTAACTTCTATTGATGTCTTCATTTATGAGGAGGAGGGGCCAGAGATTGGAGGCACTAATGGTATAAGGAAGAATTTTTTTAAAAGCAAGCTGATAGCATAATATGTAAGGAGGGTGTGGCCACAGTCCAAAGGTAAGCCAATCAAATACACCCACAAATTAATACATGAACCCCTTGCACACACATAGTCCACACACACACAACACACACACACACACACACACCACACACACACACACACAACACAACACACACACACACACACACACACACACACACACACACATACGCAAGCACACACACAATTACATACCGTAATGCTGGCTGCATTGCAAATGCAAACCTGTACGTGTACATGTACACACAGATACACACACCCACACATTCTTGTCATGTTTGCTGGAAAAACCATAGATTGTTTAGACAACTGTGACAGGGATGCATATGCGCATAGCAGCCATCAGATGTGTGCCTTCACCAACAAAATGCTACGATGACACTGGCACTAATTTTGAAGCCCGCGTATATCCGACACGTAACCGTTTAGCTCGGGTTTGCGTACTTCTTTTTTATTCTCACAAAGCTTCAGCCCAATTAACTTCAGCGGCGTGGGTTCCTGGAACCGGACAGACGAGGATATAGATAAACCAAATGCATAAACAGATTTGACATCTTCGGGATTTGAAACCTGACCAAGTTTGATTTTTGCACCAAAAGTCATGAAAATTTTCAAAGGTCACTAAACCGAGGCTTGGACGATGAATATATAAGCGAGTTACAACTAAAAACCTAAATTTCTAAATATTTGAAACCGTTGGTATCGGGAGTTTAAAAGTTTAGATTTTTAAAGCGAAAAACCAAGTAAAATTATAAATAAGGCAATTGGGAATGAGGGGGATAGAATTTAGTCCGAATCGTACAAGGTAGTAAAATTCCAAACAAGTTTGAGCATTCGGCCATTTGAAGTTTAGAAGTTGAGATATTTATATGCGGCGGTGACGTATATTCCAAACGACTAAACTTGCGGTGCAGTAATTAGAGGTTTGCAATCAATTTCGTGATATAAAATCATATTCCAATGATTTTGACTGATTGGGACGTGGAGTGGCTCTAAAGGTACACGGACCGACTTCAGTACTCTCAAATTTTACATTCCAAAGTTTGGAAATTTCAAAAATAAATTACGTTCAATATATTAAATTTTACACAGAGAATCATGATAGATTCCAAAGTATTTTTGTGAGTAACTTATGTCTATTTGTGACTAATTGTTCTTTATGTATTTATAAGTGTTTAATATCATCATAAATATAATGATAATACATAAAGCACAACTAGTCACAAAATTAATAGACAAAAATACTCCATCTGCTCTGAGCGCAAGAACCCATAACAGATGCAGTATTTCCACGTTGTACAGAACCCGTTGTCTGTAAAAAAAATTTATTTTTCTAACCCTATAGATTCTACAAAATTTCTAACGCTGCAGACACCATTAAAAACATACACGGATAAATCTCCAATATTTGACATTTACAACAGAAAATCCTATACTCCTTAAATTGAAATACTTTAGGACACTCCAAAGTTTGAAATTTCAAAAAAAGAATACTGAATTCGGATCCATTAAAATGTGTTACTACAGAGAAGATCTTTAATTTGAAATTTCAAAACAAACGTTGCCCTGTTCATCACTATATATTAAACAGATGTACCTGACAACGAATATAACTTTTAAATGTCAAATAGAAAGCTGCATTGTATCTGACTGCATTATTGAATTATATTGATGTATTGTCTTTTATCACTAGAACCTTGTGAAGTTAGTATTACATGCTAGTGCTGTGAATAAATGGTTCATTTATGATTCGTTTTTTAACAACAGATTTGCCATGGAAAGCCTTTGAACTCAAGAGGAATAGCGTTGTAGCTACATCAGTTTCCATGAAATCAGCATTCGAACAGAAGATGGAGAACATAAATTAATTGCATGTATTGTTTTGTTGATTATTCAAAATTATTGAACATGCATTGTTTATTGAATGATACAAAGAATCAAGCTGCAAAATGAGAAAAATTCTTCTTTGAAGCATATTTCTTTTGATTCAAAATTAATCAAATGAATTGTAGAATATTCAGATGAGAAATGGGAATGAGAAATTCCACAGTGAAATGAGAAGTGGTTTAAAATGATTAATTGCCTACATATTGAGAATAGATTGTTTCATCACAGCAAATGCTCTGTTGGATTTAAATGTTTCAGAGACTGGAGGTATCAACACCATACCTCAGTCTCTTACAACACCATACCTCAGTCAGTCTCTTACAACACCATACCTCAGTCAGCCTCTTACAACACCATACCTCAGTCAGCCTCTTACAACACCATACCTCAGTCAGCCTCTTACAACACCATACCTCAGTCAGTCTCTTACAACACCATACCTCAGTCAGTCTCTTACAACACCATACCTCAGTCAGTCTCTTACAACACCATACCTCAGTCAGTCTCTTACAACACCATACCTCAGTCAGTCTCTTACAACACCATACCTCAGTCAGTCTCTTACAACACCATACCTCAGTCAGTCTCTTACAACACCATACCTCAGTCAGTCTCTTACAACACCATGCCTCAGTCAGTCTCTTACAACACCATACCTCAGTCAGTCTCTTACAACACCATACCCCAGTCAGCCTCTTACAACAAGGGAGGGAGGGAGGGAGAGACAGTCAGATTGCACACATATTACTTTAATAACAACATGAGGACTAACTATCATAATTGTACACACACATACACTACACATACACTACACATACACACATACACATACACCACACACATACACACATACACATACACACATACACATACACACATACACATACACACATACACATACACACATACACATACACACATACACATACACACATACACATACACACATACACATACACACATACACATACACACATACATACACATACACACATACACACATACATACACACATACACACATACACATACACACATACACATACACAATACATACACACATACACATACACATACACACATACACATACACATACACAATACATACACACATACACATACACACATACACATACACATACACATACACATACACATACACACATACACATACACAC
>JABACO010000261.1:0-48844 GCA_013339895.1 Ephydatia muelleri | reverse complement strand
TTTCTTCTCCAAACATTCATTCTCCTTATCTCTGTGTGTGCCCAGTACGAACACTTGAGGGTGGACATCTCCAGTGTATGTGGCCCTCACACACTGATGTAGAACTTGCTTGTGTGAGGATGGGGACTGGTATGGGTTCCCCAAGGGCTTGCAGTCCTGCCCATAGAAATAGATCATAGGATGGTGGTCTAAGGGTTCTGAGAGATTACGGCATAAAGGATTGCAGACAAATCTTGAACAAAAGCAGGTAGGAGCTCAAGAAACTGAGGTTGACCACCACTATCTATGAAGTGAACCAATTTCACATTCAGTTCTTTCCAATCTGATAGTTTGCTTTTAAACACCCTCAATAATAAGACTATCTATCTCCTGAATGGCTGGGTCGAGGGCAAGCTCATTCCCTGAGGCTATTGTATTTACAAACAAATTGTATGGGGGAGACATTGTGGGCACATGACGGTTATGAGATTCTGTGTTGTCAAGCACAGATACATTTATTGCTACTCGTGGCATTGTTGAAGCTGGAGGAGGTGTGGCAGGATGTGAAGAGTCCGCCTGGTAGGCACTTGCAATGACTTTCATTAGTTTGGTTTCATCCAACACCTCCCAAATTCCTGTATCACCCTCAACGACACTAGCTACTATGGAGCTGACTGAGCCTACCAAAGCCTGGATGGGGTTATCAGCCAGTCCTGTGCTGACTCGACCAATTGGTCCATCTATATTCTGGGGTATCTGTAGCAGGAGCCTCTTCAGGCATGTCTTCCCTACACCTGCTATTCCTAGCACTAGGCATTTGATAATAGACAGTTTCACGGAGCCAAACTTCATAGCTTCTTCGTACAACTGCTTTGCCACTGTGAGGAAAATTAAATGGTCAATTTGGTGTGACAGCATTGCAATATGTAAAATGACAAATTGCTTGCAAGTTGCGCCATATTTATATGCATCATTCACTACCCTGATAATCAATCAAGCTTACCGATATGCATGGATTGTCACAGAGACATGTAATTAGGATAGTTACCACTAGACACAAATATTTAAATCTTACCGTATTTAAAATCGCGTATGAATGCTTATAAAGTAAATGAAGTCAATCATTTTAAAGTGGAATAGATATGATGATGACAAGATCAATTTCTTTATTTGCTCCAATTTGCAAGTACTTGTACACATTTTCCTTCTGAAATGTGATCGAGCAGAAGCTTTTAAGCTACCTAGTATTACTTTTACTAGCATTGCTTAGACAACTTATGATGAAGCTAGCTTTTGTTGTTGCTACAATCACCACATAGATCAATCATATAAGCCAAAGGAATGTTTGATTCAATGCTACATGTATGCTCATTTGAACCAAAAATGATGCTTAATGATGTGACACATATATTCTAACGCTTTTTTTAATGAAACAACATGTAGATAGATATCTAAATCATTGATTTATATGTACAACAACTGTAAGTTGTTTGATGTGTAGTAGTGGGAATGTGTAGAGTCATTCCATGAATAATCAACAAGCTTTTTGCCACCATGGCTTCGGATTATAGTCCTACACTGCCAATGCATGACAGTGGGATATAGTTCGCTAGTGTATGTGGTCAGCCACATTGGGTTAGTGTGAAGTACTGGAATACCCGCGCTCATGACCCAATGACAGCCTGTTTAGGAATCAATATCAGCTTAGAGCAGCGATAAGAATCACACAGCTATATGCACACAATAACATCAGTTCGCGCCTCCGTCCATCCGTAAGGAATGCCAGCCTCCAAATTATCTGCTTCCTCTGCTCAGCAGTAGCTTTAAGTACCTCCGATAAATCTTCTAGAATGTTCTCAAGGGTTAAACTAGGCAATTACAATTACACAATAAATGACAATACTACAGGTAGATATATGGCAGTGATATATCAAATCTCATTGTGTCTCATGATGGGATAATCACCTTTTTTATAGGTCATTGCATGGTCAATTGAGAACATACATCTGCAAATGCATGAGAGTGGAATATTCATAACGTCCCAGCCATATTGAATGTGTAAAACATTTTATAAATTCTCCTTTGTGTAGAAAAAGCAATTTTGATCGATGGGCATCGAGTTTAACCAGGAAGATGTTCCTTTGTCTCGAGCAAGTGTGATCTGTTTATTGTACGATTTTTTTCTCCATAGTACTATCACTTGCAAACAAATCAGCATTATATCATTATACATAGATAGCACAAAATGAATCTATTGTCCGTATTAATTATGTTACCCCAGGCCAGAGAAAGGTGATGCAAAGACTGAAAGGTAATGCAAAAAGTTCAAAACTTTGGTAACCCATAACTGTTGAGCTGTATGATCTGATTTATCAATTTGATGGTTCTACAGCCCTTATCTGGTGAGCCCTTTCACCATCATGAGGCTTGACTTGACATCAAGGCATGTGGTGTTCAAAATGCAACTTAGAATGCCTTTTTATAAGTTAAGGTTTATGACCAAAATATTATCGTTCAAAATACCTCGCCACTATGTTCAGACAACATGCAAGAGTCAGCCAAAAAAACAGGAATACTAAGAAAAGATACCTAGACATTGAACTTGGTGGTCATTGGTTTCTCCACTGCTGGCAGCACGGGCAGAGAGGCTAAAACATCCTACAACTATTTGGGAGATACGGTAGTGAACTATATCCCACTGTCATGTGTTGGCTTCAGTGTCACCTTCGATTTTCCATCCTACGCTCAGCCACCCCATGCTCCTCGTTTCATTGACCTGTATGTGAACACACCTGACCTTGCCTGTGCTGAAAGCAGGGTACATGTAGATGATAATTGACTATTTCTACATTTGTGGTGTTTATTGCTGTCTATAATACTTGTATTGTACACTTTGCATTCACAAATGTATAAGATTAATATTGCACAATTGCAAATAAAGAAATAAATAAATACAAAACTTGAATAGTCTGATTCTCCTAAACGTGATTTGTATAAATTGACAGCAATACGTAGTCTATACACACGTGAGTATAATCACAGTAGAATCTATTTAAATATATACTTTTAATGCTGTGCTCAGTTCTGGACCCTTAGTGACCATAACCATTCATTAAATCCACTAGAATACTTGGTGTACATGAATACTTTCAATGGCGGAGCCAATTTGATATATTGGTGCTGACGTCTTGTAATGTAATTCTACAGTGTATATTCAATATGAATTAATAGACTGTACTGCACACATAATTATAAGTTTCACAGTGATAGTGTATAAAATTGAACACTAACAATACAAAATAATTTAGCTTTGCATGAAATAAGTACAGAATTCGGGTTGTTAATTAGACTAGGATACAATAACTATTGTATGATAGATGTTGTACATATACAATACCCACATGGCATGTTCAACATACCTGTTGCTTGTGTTTCATGATCCAAAACAATTTCATAGTCATCCTGGTCATCAGATTCTGATTGAAAACGATCAAAAGTGACTTCAAAGCGGTATCGACATGGCATATCCAACATACCTGGTGCTGGTGTTTCATCATCCAAAACAACTTGGTCATCATCATCCAGGTCATCAGATTCTAATTGAAAATTGACCCTAAAAGCATTGTTCATAGTGTCCTCTACGTCTCTGGTCTGTCCAAAGAAGAATGTTAAATTACCAAGTATTTCAAAGGATACTCACCGCCTTCACTGAATCTGAAAGAGTGAGAACATGGGATATAAAACTGCTTTTCCAAAATGCAGTTACAATGAGTACATGACAAAACCTTTTAATGACCGACTCTAATTGCACTAAATTAGTTCCTATCGACATGAGGTAGTAGTACTTAGTGTCGATAGCAACTAATTCAGTGCAATTAGAGTCGGTCATAAGGTTTTGACCGTTAGAATGTTTTCCATTACTCACTGTCATCGTTTCCATAGCACAAATTACTGTAAGTAATGTATATGATTTGAGTCAGTAGTTGATAAAGAAAAAATCAAAGTTTACAGTAAGAATGCCTGCACGACAATATGAACAATAAGTGCTAATAAATTACATGTAAAGCATACATTAAGTATGAGAAATCAAAAGGAAACTATTTTATATTACAGACCTACCCATCCCTTCAACGTTTAATTACGGCATTAATTCCATATCATTGTCATCTGACTACCACACAGAGTAGCAAATTGTAACAAAAGTTAATATTCGACATCATGAATTGTGTAGTTATAGAATTGATTATACAAGTACATACATGCATACACGTCAGATTTTAACTTACCTAGATTCCATGCTAAAGAAGTCAATTCTTGAGCAACAGCAGTTCTACCCTGCATGACTGCAAAGTAGCTAGGAGTAATGCTAGCCTAAAAAAATGTGGAGTGGGGTGATTGTTATTCTGATTATATACTATTGTCTATCGAAGTACATGTAGCATGCGATTCCCACTACAATGCTAAAGCAGTGAATTATCATGCTTTTAAGAAAGTATTATAATTCAATTGTGGACAATCATGCTATGGGCGTAAAAGATTACGTAATCTCATAAATATTGGAGTGTAACTCATGTTTGGTCCACATCCAATTTACTTCAACATGTTCACAGAGGTTTGAGGAGTCCCAACTGTACATAGATATATACTCTACATGCATGGAATTTAATTTAACCTTTAATCTATTTTCATCCTTAATTCAGGATGGAAATCCTGAATTAAGGATGACTTTACGCCGCTCGTATCGACATCAATTCGAACGGTATTGATGATTTTTTTTTTGCTATTTAGCTTCTGTAGGCTTTCATCTAAACAGCGCTATCCAGTTTAGTCGTTCAAATTTAGAAAAAAACAATGTTTAGGCTTAGTTTCCTTTTTCGTTTGCAAATACCATCAAAGTCAGGTATAAAGTTGAGGAAAGAGCAGGAAGCTTACTTTCAAGATAGAAACTGTTACAAAGATCTGTAAGGAGAGCCATATAAGCAAATTCAAGAATATGGGACACAGGAGATACGAGCATCGAATGAACTCAAGACGGACTAAGCGAAGCGAGTCAGAGCGGGTGGTACGATGGTTAGCCTCTGCAAATAACAATAAAACAGCATTTCTGTCGTTGAGAGCAATGCAGAAATGCCTGGCATTGGTAGAAATGCTACCAGTACTGTTGGGACATAAAAAGAAGGGGCGGATGCTCGGACAGTGATCATTAATTACACTTTTCTATTATTTTGAGTACAAGTTTGATAAAAATACAACTTCTAACAAGAGTCTGGAGGTGCTACCACCAATAAGTAGTGAAAAGGAGTAAAATTGATATGTTCAATGCTCTTTGTAAGCATTCCAAACTATGAATTGTAATCATTTAATTTATGTAAGCGAGAGCAACGCAACGTGCTTATGCATCCTTGAAGTTTGGGCAGCTTTCTAGATGATAAAAATTATTCCATGCTATAGAATGTGCGCACCATTGTTGAAACAAACAGCTTCTATGTTTTAATGATTTTAATTTTCTCTGCAATGGTTGTTATAAACGGAAGAACTCACTATCCTGAATTCAGGATTTTACCGATCCTGAATTCAGGATCGTTTCACGCAGATTAAAGATTAAATGGTATTGAAATAGAACAATCCATGTCCACAACAGAATTAGAGAAATATGCTCAATTTACTTACAGTAGTTCAGTGAAATAAAACCTGATTCTTCAAATGACACAACTTTAGATTGTAACTAGGAATAGCTACATGCTGGTTTAGATTTTAAATAGAACAACGCATGTTTGCACCAAAATTAGGGAATATGCACATTTAGTTACTGTCGTTAATTTTAGTGACATAAAATCTGCTTCTTCATATGATGGAACTTCAAATTGAAACTATGTAGTGAACTATAGTTCTGTTAGTTGTAGCTAGATAAAATAATGTAGAAGCAAATTACGCTATACTACCAATATTAGTTAATTAGCAATGATGAACTCGCCTTATTAACTCGAGTGGCTAGTAATTTAATTGCATTTAACTGTACAGATGTGGCATAATTCAAAATCATAAATGAATTGTCACCATTTATAACTAAATAGTAACTCTTGCATTAAGCCCAATATATTCCAGCTTCATACGGTGTTCCTACATTTTTAAGTAATGGTCTGAGTTCGATAATGTTTGGAGCCATGCCATATTTAAAATTAAGATTTTGGGCTTTTAATGTCACTGGTCTCTATGTAACATGCATGGTAGGTAGGGCTGGTCCGAGTATTTGGGATGGCTCCCTATCGATTCAAACCTTCTGGTTACTTGTCAGAATCTTGAACTAATGAAAACAACGGTAATTACAGCGAGGAACCACTAGGCAGTATTGGTAATACTTTGTGGTGCCTGTGCAGCATATGCAGTGCTCTCTACCCACTGAGCCAGAGTGTCTATGCATATTGCATATTTAGGTGACACCCTTTTTTACGACAAAGGCCTGCATTGCATTCCTGACTACAAGGAATTCACGGAATGCCTTCAGTAGATTGTTCTTTGCATAGTTTGCATGATGGCCATGATGCACATGAATAGGCCTACTACCCGATCAGCCCTCATTCAGAACAGGGGAAAAGGGTACATGTATCTGTAAACCTGCTTAGGTCGTCCTATCACCATGCAGCATACCATCAGTTCATCTATGTACAAGCTCCTGCAAGAAGCATGGTGCAGACAAGCTCCATCCCTGGAATCTTAATGGTGAAACTTTGATGTAGACCGCAGATATCATAAGATCCATCACAATTGTTTCACAATTCATATTACCCTGCTTGGCATATCTAAAGGCTTAACACACTTGATTTTGCAAATTTACAACAGTATATGGTGTGTAAATTATCTTGGTTGTTCTGCATGCATTCTTTATTGCCACTGATTCCAAGCTGTTTCCCTCACCTCATCTTTTGCATTTAAATCAGCACCAGCAGCAATCAAAGCTCTTGCAGTCTCAACATTACCAGCCACATGGAGTGCAGTACGTCCATGCTGTAGTAATGCATAATGAATGAACTAAAATTGTGTTACATAGATATGTGATCAAGATAATCATTTAGGTAATTACAATAAACAAACAACACTGAATTTGAAGTGCATTGGTGTTCCATCCCTAAAAAGACTTCATTTACTATTATGAGGAAACTCTGTTTTATGCATATCGTGTTTTTGTTCTCAGCATCTACATGCATCATATTAAATGTTTGTTCAGGTTTGCTTCCAAATACTGTTTATGTATCCCCTCCATAAACACTGATACAGTATGTGCACACAGATTGTACATATTTTATCACATGTATTCCCAGCTTTAGTAGCGAATAGCATCAAGGAAGTATAAAATAATGTGGCTGTCTGGTGAAGCACAAATATCTAGGTCCATACATCTATTCTTTATTTGAGATAATGGGATTAGGTTTTTACCCGTTTCTTTTGCTATTTAGAACATGAATGTTTCAAGATAAAAATGATAATTTCATACCATTCACTAATTTCGGTACCGCGTTCATTTTTCCCCCACTTTTCCTCGATGGACCTTGAGGTACCCATAGCAATTTTTTGCACCTTTTTACAGTGTTCCATTCTTAAACTATACCTTTCTGTAGTTTTCACATTTTCTTCAACATGTTTTATGTGGGTATTTTCAACGCATGGCTGCTAAAGCGGCTATGAACACTAAACACCCGACATGTTTTGCTACAGTAATGAAAAATGGCTATGTGTATTTCGAGTGAAAACCCGAGCTCTTTATAGTTCAGTTCCTTGGAAACAATGATTGCAGTACTGAAACACAAAAAAACCTCGTGCTCTTACTGAGGAACAAAAGCTAGATATTCTAATAGCATACCACTCCCTGCAAGCGGAAGACACCAAGGAACTGTTGATTGGTATCCGCTGTCATTTAGGAAGATGATTGGCGGGTGGCATGGCTACTTGGATCTCCTGCTGATGGTGCCAATCCTGATACACCAGTCCAACTGTTTTGGTTGAATAGCCCAGTAATGCGGCTACAAGTTTAAGGGGAACTACCAACAACTGGTAGCCGCATTACTTGGCTATTGAACCAAACAAATTTCAAAATAAAAAGCAGATCTATGATATATATATATGCTACTACAACAGAATCAGGTTATGGAAAAATCCGACATAGTTTAGTCACCCCTCTACTTAGAGGTACAGTGCTCCACTCCGAAAGAGCACATATTTAATAATATCAATCGATTTGTACATGAGGAGCTATGCTATTTGCATTTCCAGATTCAGCATGTTGTTTGGAGTACATCACCTATAGCTTAATTCAATTATGACTTGTAAACAAAACAACACACTTAGGTAAACAACTGCTGATCAGGTTGGCTGTATTTCTTGGAATTAAGGTGCCAAATTTTTTTATGTGTACCCCTACTAGACATATAGTGGAATTATTATACAGAACTCTGAAATCCCACTGGCAGTGGAGATCAGTACGAAAATATCGATTTCCAGAGGGGAGGCAGGGCTTCGTTTAATTTTGGACGATTGTATTTGACTTAAAGTATGAAAATTATACAGTTGCATGAAGAAGTCCCTACAGTATACATATTATGTTTGAAACTTTTAGTGAACATCTGAAATGGTGATTCAAAATTGAAAAACCTCAGCCATTTTGTCCACTTCTTGAAGATTCCAATGAACCATCGGACTTGCTGATGTCATGTCAAAGTAGGTGTACATGCAAAAATATGCATTGCAATACGAGAACAGTTGCTCTTCGTGTGAAGACGATACCATGGGTTCTATGTACAACTAACACAGCATTGTACCAGAAGGTTCCTGTTGCAGCGTTTCAGAAAACAAACGACAAAGGAAGCGCAACATGACAATGCTATTGGCAGAGGTGGGTAGTAATGTATAGAAAGTGGGTGCATTATGAAAGCCATGGAACCATCAAAACAAACTGTGCTAGAAGATCATCATCTTCTGTAGAAGAAAGTTGGGCCTTTCACTCAGTGATGTACTAAAAAATGATAGCGACACATTTGACAAAGCTGTTTCCATAGCATTGATGTATGTACAAAATAATGCTCCTTTTGAGGTACAAAAGGCATTTTCCATCGTCTTCATGAGTACTGCAGAAGCAACATGGGGCTTCAAACTGTTAGAAGCAGCAGAGAAAGCCATCAGATGTGACTAGGCTACTCATCTAAACCATTTATAAGTGGACCACACTATACATGGGGCTATTTATTGTTGATAATGCTCCCACTCATAAGAAGTTAGCAAACAACTGATTAAATGTTGAAAATATGAATGTACATCCTGGAGGCAAGCAACCAGTCATGAGAGACACAATATGGAATGGCAAAGTACATAGGATGGTGTAAGAATATGGAAGGCGAAAGGGAATAAAGATTGGGCATAGACACAACCTTCATGATTGCTACTGATATGAGAAGTAAAGTAAACTCTTTCCCAGTCTTTTCAACCTTAAAATGTATCTTAGAGGACTATATAGAAAGCCAATGTCATATTGTGGCGAACCTCCGACACAAACGACGTCCCTATCCTGTTATAGCAATAAAACCCGAGAACCAGAATGTCTTTAATCACAATACATCCCAATATATACCCATACGCGCATGCTCAGACGATTCAATTACACAATGCATATTAGAGTTAGCTCGGCTCTGTCACACATATATACCCTAAATATTATTGTGAATCAAGCCCCATTGAAAGAATATGGTGCCATGCAAAGAAACATGCAAGAGCTTATGCCAATGGTACAATTACCACACCTACACCTGTTCCTGAAGCCTTTCAAAGTTGCAGTAAGGAAATCATCATGAAATTTTTTACCAAATGTCCGGGACTAGGAGCATGCTAACAATAAAAGATTCAGTGGCAAATCAAGTAGAGCAGCATGTAAAATTGTACAAGTCACATCAAAGTGAAATCTATGTAGTAGTTGATGTATATAGCATGTATTAAGGCATTGAAATATTTCCATTGCACAGCTAAACAACACATGATGCGTAGATTGCCGCAAAAAATTCATTGTCGTACAGTTGACATCATTCGCACTGTGATGTCAGTTTCTATCTCACGAATGTTGTGATACGTCATGGATAAATAAAATGGCTACGATTTGTGGGCTTTTTAGCTTTTGATCAATCACAAAGCTTTGTTCCCAGTTGTGCCTTAAAATTATACAAATACTGCAGGAACCTTTTCATGCAACTGTATAATCCTCATTCCTTAAGTAAAATTAAATCGTCCAAAATCGGACAAAGCCCTGCCTCTCTTGATACTTTCGTACCTATCTCCATAGCCAGTGGGACTTAAGAGTTCAGTATAATATATGTATATTTAAGGCTACACATAGAAATAATTTGGCACCTTAATGTCAAGAAATACAGCTTGGACGAGAAAGCTGACCAGCAGTTGCTTACCTAAGTATGTTGTTTTGTATAAAAGTCATAAATGAATTAATAAGCTGTATGTGCTGCACTCATAACAAGTTGCTGAAACTGAAAATGCTAATGTCATGAGCTCCTCATGTACAATTCAACTGATGATATAAAAATGTGCAAAAATGCGATTTTCCCTTCTTTCGGACTGGAGCACCGTACAGTCTAGGTATAAAGGACAGAACAAGAGTTGTATTTTGATTGTGTCTGCATTAGAATAAGCAACCTGATGAATAGTATTAGCTACTAGCAATCTATTCTGAAATAAAGTGTACTGCAAGCGACTTAATTGACTGGCTGTCTTTGACAACATAGGGTGCCTCAACCGTAAGACCTGCAAAATGTGGAACAAGTATCTACATCCAAAGCATTACTTTATCATATGCAATGCAAATATTGGTGCAAAAACCACTATACCGACAAATTTTAGTGCACATTGGCATCAACGTATATTACCATATACAACTCCTACATAAATTAATACCAGCGTAATGTATTTACTTGTATATTAAGCATACAGCACATACAGCACATTAATGTTAATTTTCAGGTTACAGTGAATTAATGTTAGTGCCACCAATTTTCAGGTTATATGGTATTGATGCAAATATGTACTGTACACAATCAATAGTTGGTAACCAAATCTTTAGCATTGACATCAGCTCCTCTCTCATGCAGAGCAACCAATACAGCTGTGTGGGGCTGTACGTTAATGAAAGGAGCAGTGCGGTGTTCTGATCCTACAAGCATAAGATCATAATGCCAACAGCTTTAGCTCTCAATTGGGTCAATGCATTATGGTCATTAAAAGCACAACATACATGTACAGTATTTTTGAAACATATGAATACTGCATGTAAAATGAGAAATCACCAAGAAACGAAACTGGATGTATCCTTCTATTTATAAATATGGATTCGATAATTGAACTGGTTGGTAACCACTGCTATGTGCATTCTATAGCAAACAGTTGGCATGAGGAGTCAATCGCTGTGTACATGTACATGTACATGTACATGTACACTATATTATTAATATTCAGATTGGAAAGCCAATGTTGTATAATCAGCTTTGAGCACAGTTGACTCTTATATCCATCCTTTGATATCCAGCTAACCTTATCCCTTGCATTAATATTAGCTCCTAGCTCCAGTAGAAGCACCACCGTAGCAGTGTGGCCATTCTTTGATGAAAGTAGCAGTGAGGTATTATCATCCTACATGTACATAAACAGACACAGGATCATGAAACTTAAGTCCACAACCAATGGCATATTGTCATTCAAATGTAAGAAGTGATAACTAAAGGGCTAATCGGTGCACAAAGTATGAAATATGGTTGAAAGTGTGGGCAACACTAAACAAGGTACATATACAGTACTTACAAGCTAGAAAGAGTTATTAGCTGATAGATAGATATGATAGAGTACTGGGTGGCAGATTAATAGAAGGAAGTTGTAGGGCTCCCAAAACCTTGCTAGTGTCGTGCCTTGCTAAGTAAACACTTAAGAATTGTGGTTAAAGGAACTACATCTTATAACCAACATATATTTTAACTTTGAGCTATGACAAACATACATGAGTTGGATGTCAGTTTTGGTGCACAGCAACAAAATCTGAATACTGTACACCTCGGTGTACAAACATACCCCCTTGATGACACTCAGGACTCTAGACATTAAATACACCATACGTGTAGCATTCCGTGAGTGAGAAATAATTAATTGAGTAATGTACAGCAATCACACAGCTGTAAGTAATTCGTAATGACATACTGTAAGTGTCATAACCTAACCTTATCCCTGGCATCAATACCAGCTCCTCTCTCCAGTATAGCTACCACGGTATCTGTGTGGCCATTCTTAGATGACATTTGAAGTGCAGTTTGTCCATCCTACATCATCAGACAAAGTGTGGACCACATACATGCACCATTACTACTAGAAGAGCAGCAGATACTTTAAAAATGGGTAGAATAATATGCACACATACTGCACGTGTAAACCAGCTACAACAAATCACTATTTTCCATGTTAGTGCCATGTTTACATGCCCCAACCAGCTGTAGAGGTCAGAGACCTGGTGTCTGTGTTATTTTTTTGCCAGTCAGACTAGGCAGAGAGTGATCATTTACAAGTGGGCGTGGGAATGGAGTGGGGTTGAAAACAATGATGAAATTATGGGATACCACAATGAAGCACAAGCAATCATCACACACATTAACAGCTGATGTCATCCCGGATGACATTTACGGCATTTTATGCAGACAGAAGATATAGAATATAAATAAAAGGAAGAGCCATTGCATCCGCAATTGATTTCGAAAACAAAGGGGTCAACCCATAAGAGAGCAAATTTGTGGTAGACGTAGAAGTAATTTGAATACTTTTCATAATAGAAGAATGTAACAGATGCATGTACAGGAGCTCGGCGAGCAAGCAAAGGTGAATCAATATCATGAATAGTAAAGACAGAGGCTAAGAATTTTTTTACTAATTGGTATTTGTCTTGATTTGATGTAACAAAGGTTACATTAGCTGTTATGAGATGATGGATTTAGATGGTATGGTTGAGCTTAGAGTTTGCATACACAAATACAACACTTTATACTGCACTGTGTATTACAAACAAATTTTCTATAACCGTTGCTTATTTTATATAAAATTAAATCCAAAGCTGCCCCTATTCCATATTGATCCATAGCTGCCCCTATTCCATATTGTCTACAGTAAAACAGGCATATATTTAAATCGAAAATAAGGTGTTTAATGCACATTCATAGCAGTACACGAATGGAAATAATTATTGATATGCTACTACCTACAGTACTTTACCTAACACGAACAGTTGGGTAATTCTATACCCCTTCAACTCATTTATTGACACTAATGTTTCATAGTCCATAAAATCTTATGGAACTTGTTTACTTCATTATTGTGCTACACTTATATTAATAAGTAGCCCTCAAGGTTAATTCCGTTTATTGGCTACAAGGTGTGAATAATTTAACCACAAATGTATACTTTGCAATCCCTCTTTGGAGCCATTATAGCTGCACTGATGATTCTTAATGCAAACATACATCCCTGTAAGGGCCATATTATGATGCCATGACCTCGACTAGTGCATGCTCGGTGATTGAAAAACATGCAAATGTAGCATTGTTATGCCTCTCATATAGAAATGGCCACTTTTTAAGTTTTTATTCTTTGAAAATAGGAAAGAGCAGGTTGTATTCTACTGTTGTATCTAGCTTCTACAACGGGACGAAACTGGGTTCCGTTGAAACGCCATATTGAAAAGAGTGAGTCTCCTAGGAGGTTTGTTCTGTTTGATTGAATTCATGAGCCATGGAATGTGCTTATCAACACTTTGGTGAGCCTATCATAACTTTGCTAGTATACCGTAGTTGGGCGTTGCCCGACCTTTGCTACCAGCCCAGCAGAAGTACACACGGCCAGCACAATAGTAGATATCAACTTTGCAAATAAGCACGGAGTACACACAAAGTCTGCATAGCCCAGCGGCCAGGTAAACAATGCACACAAAAGAAAGTAGCCTTTTAGACTTTTCGATGGTGTTGGGCCTCCAGTGAATGGAATTAATTAACACCTCGATTCAGGATATTCAGGCTAGTATATACAAGAAGGACTGGTTCTCATGCTTCACAAGACCTTTTCCATTGTTACAATGTACCGCGTGGGTAAGTGCCCACGCGGAATATAGTTTATATAAGTTCACCTATCATTCACAACGCTTTGTCTATGTTTTGCAAGTTTCATGACGCTAGCGCTTCTTCGATTTTTTTTTTTGCCAGTCATCGTTTTTGTTTGAAACATGTCATCCTTTCAACGCTGTTGTGATCCACTAAAGTGTCACACGAGGCAGAGAACTCGCAATGCTCGTAGTGATTTGAGGCCAGTATCAAATAAATTAGTTGAAACTTTTCCACAGCTAATGTTAAATCCGTCACAAAAGATTTGTTCACTGTGTCGTAGAAAACTTTATGCCATGCAGAATAGGACATCAAGTGTTTTGGATCTGTCTGGCATTGTACCTCAAAGTAGCAATGAAAACTCAAATTTGGCAGACACCACGATCAATTCACAGCTAATGCTGAAGGCAGAACTGACGTTGAGCTGCCTGATGAATGCCGAATCGACCATATTGTGCATCATAGTGATGGAGAAGATGCATTAGGCTCTGGAGTAGCTGAAGAAAGTGTTGATCTAATGGCTCAAAGTGAAAACAGTCCTAGTGTAACTGATCTAAATGAATGTGTTGGAGCTGCATTGTATGAAGTAACTGATGCTATCTCTGAGGATGATAGTACAGATAGCAGTGCCAGTAGTAAAGTTGAAGACGAATTCATTCAAATAAATGAAGGACTTGCTTCGTTTGGGGTATCACCTTTATCAAAGCGCCAGATGCAAAGGAAGGGGAGTTCATATGGTCAGAAGAAAATCAGAAAAATTGTAGCTGCACTCTCTGAAAAGCTAGGAGTAAGTGATGGTGATGCAGAAAGTGAGATCATAGTACAACTAAAGGAAAAATTTAAAGCCACTACTAACAGGAGTGAAAAAATACAAATTCTGACTGTGTTGCCTAACAGTTGGTCACTTTTTAAGATAATGCAAGAATTTGGAGTATCTAACTACATGGCAAGGTGTGCAAAAAAGCTGGTAGCAGAGAAGGGTATACTTTCTACACCCGATCTAAAACATGGCAGGTGCCTTCCTGCAGTGACTGAAAACCTTGTTAAAGCTTTTTATCACAGTGACAACATAAGCCGAGTAATGCCTGGAAGAAAGGACTATGTATCAGTTATAACTTCAGAGGGTAAACGAGAACATTGCCAGAAACGGTTGCTACTCTGCAATCTAAAGGAACTATACGAGCAATTTAAGACACTTAACCCAGGTCTAAAAGTTGGTTTTTCTACTTTTGCCATGCTAAGGCCTAGGGAATGTGTCTTAGCAGGTTCCAGTGGCACACATTCAGTTTGTGTTTGTTCACTGCACCAAAATGCAAAGCTCATGTTTTATGCTAGCAAAATAACTACACTCTCTGAAGGAGCCTTCTCACATTATCAGCATTGTTTAGCTGCCATCATGTGCAACCCACCGAGAATTCAATGCTATTTAGGTAAATGCAAGCAGTGTCCAGGAACAGATACATTACACCTTAAACTGCAGGATATCATGGATACCAATATGGTTGATACTGTGGAATACAAACAATGGACATCCACTGATCGTTCAACAATGGAATGTATAGTAAAACCAGTGGATGAATTTCTGCAATCCTTAATGAAAACACTTAAGACACTTAAACGCCATGATCTAATAGCCAAGCAACAATCTAACTTTGTGACTGATGCAAAGGAGGCACTAGGGTCTAATGAATTTTTAGTCATAACAGACTTCTCAGAAAATTATAGTTGTGTTTGTCAGGATGCTACCCAATCCTTTCATTGGAATAAGCTTCAGGCAACCATCCATCCTTTTCTTGCCTATTATCATGATGAAGAAGGAAATTTGCAACACAAGTGTTATATCATTATATCCGAGTGTACAAAACACGACACAATAGCTGTGCACTTATTTCAGAAAAATCTTATTCAATTCTTAACTGACACCTTTGGAAAGAAGCCTAGCAAAATAATTTATGTATCGGATGGATGTGCAGCCCAATATAAAAATAGGAAGAACTTTATCAACTTATGCCATCACATGGAAGATTTTGGTGTGCCTGCAGAATGGCATTTTTTTGCAACATCCCACGGCAAAAGTGCAGCAGATGGGTGTGCTGGTACACTTAAACGACTTGCCACTAAAGCCAGCTTACAACGTGCCATGGAAAATCAAATATTGAATTCAATGCAGCTATATGAATTTGCAATAAAAGAAATCCAAGGCATGTATTTTGGATATGCTACTAATGAAAATCATGAACAGGAGGCAAAACTTTTGGAAGCAAGACTTTTGTTGTCAAAACGGATTCCTGGGACACAGAAATTGCATTGTATCAAACCCATTTCAAGCTGTTTTGTTTTAGTAAAAGAATACTCAAGTAGCAACGAAGAAACAAAAAAGCGTGTTAACAAACGTTCTTAATATTTGTACCCTGTAACTTGCTTTGATTGTTTATAAACCACCTGCAGAAAAAGCTAGAACACTTGATTAAACTGTTAAGTCACACTATTAGGATTGCATGGTCAATAAACTAATGTTATGATCATTCACAGCAAAAATAGTATATAAGTAATTTGTATGTATTAGCATGGTAGGTTTGATAATCGTTTACCTGGCCGCTAGGCTATGCAGACTTTGTGTGTACTCCGTGCTTATTCAGTTGCATAAGTTGATATCTACTATTGCGCTGGCCGTGTGTACTTCTACTGGGATGGTAGCAGCATGTTTCATGCTGCTTACAATAGTTGAAATTAAGTATTAGGTGGATCAAAATGTTAACATTCAGTGTATGATACCACGCACTTGAATATATATAAACATTTCACACACATTGCGCCCTCCCTCTGATAGTGCCTGGATTTGTGATTTGTAACAATCACATATGTGGGCAATCATATAGCCTCACACGCAATACAAATCCAGGTAAAGGCTTGATACCCCGAACTTCTAAACGCGAAGGTCGGGCAACGCCCAACTACGGTATACTAGCAAAGTTATGATAGGCTCACCAAAGTGTTGATAAGCACATTCCATGGCTCATGAATTCAATCAAACAGAACAAACATCCTAGGAGACTCACTCTTTTCAATATGGCGTTTCAACGGAACCCAGTTTCGTCCCGTTGTAGAAGCTAGATACAACAGTAGAATACAACCTGCTCTTTCCTATTTTCAAAGAATAAAAACTTAAAAAGTGGCCATTTCTATATGAGAGGCATAACAATGCTACATTTGCATGTTTTTCAATCACCGAGCATGCACTAGTCAAGGTCATGGCATCATAATATGGCCCTTACAGGGATGTATGTTTGCATTAAGAATCATCAGTGCAGCTCTAATGGCTCCAAAGAGGTATTGCAAAGTATACATTTGTGGTTAAATTATTCACACCTTGTAGCCAATAAACGGAACTAACCTTGAGGGCTACTTATTAATATAAGTGTACACAATAATGAAGTAAACAAGTTCCATAAGATTTTATGGACTATGAAACATTAGTGTCAATAAATGAGTTGAAGGGGTATAGAATTACCCAGTTTACAGAGAGCGGGATAGGATGGCTCTGGAATTCGCTCTCACAAGGGCTAAATAGAGTCTTCCAAAGATTTCATTGCTCACGAGTGACTTGGGACGTCCCTGCCTAGTGGACAAACGGGGGCAAGTTTTGACAAAGCTTGAATAGCCTCAGTACCCCAACATCCATACATCTCCATCACAAGAGGGATACATGCCCAACCTAGATCCCTGCACCTTTCATTATTCACTCGGTGCTTGTGGATCTGGGCAGCTGAACCTGCTGTCACACACGCTTCTTAAAAAATTTGTGCATTTAGCGTTGATGTGACAGACAGGTCAAAAGCTGCTGGCTTACCCAGGACCCAGTTTGGAACAAGACATCAGCTGGACGAGTACGATCCCTAGACCACCAACCCATCTCTAGTTGTGGAGCAAGACACGCAGAGTGACAAAAATCATTGAAGATGTCTCTCAACCTCCTGAGAACCTCAAATGGTTTTATGTGCAATTCAGCCATCAAAACTATAATGTAAACTGTTTACACTAACACGTGGATTGTTGTGACATGAGACAACATCACCCCCAACTTGCAACACAGAGCATGATGGCCATAAGCATCCAAGGCAGCATTACATTGAGAGCAACTTTGACCTTGAGCAACTGGGATACCGAGCCACCATTTTATCACCACCTGAAATTTAGAAGGCTCCAAGTGAAGGCCCATGCTTGGGGATGGAGTAACTGATAGCCAAGCTGAGGCATGGGGTGATGAAAAGGATATTAGACAAGCCCTGTCGATTGGAGTGGAGTTATCAAATAGTTTCTTGAACTGACAATCCTCAATTTTGTTTGACAGGAACTTCTGAGTGAGTGTGGAACAGCTGTTGTCAATAGAATTGGGAGTAAGTGAGTCAGGTGGATCAACAAGGTTGTTATAAAGATCTATAGAGTGGTGCAAGTACCTACAAACCTCATAAGATAAGCCTGAACTGACAGCTCCTATTGGAGTCCCTAGTATATCGAAATGAGGCACATTGGATTTTTTCATTTCATCTGGGAACCTACTTAGGTCATTGAGGCTGAATAATTCGCATTTGGACAAATTGATATGAAGACCGAGCTGACCAACCTACGCACATCAGGGCTAGGAGCTGTGACAAAGAAGAACGTGAAATGGAGGGGGTCATCATGCATCTGTCTGCACTTGACGGCATCGGCATCAATGACTTCATCAATAAGGAAGATTTCTCCATCCACTAGATGATGCAGTTGCCATGGTGACCGAATATGGTAAAGAGTGCATAAAGGCCAAGATTGACCTCAAGGCTGCCTTCCGTATGGTACCCATTGTAGCAGAGGAGTGGGACCTCTTGGGATTCCACCCCAGGCACAGCACAAACTCTGGCTCTATTTGTGACAGACATATGTATGAACCTCCAGCCGGGGACGTACATATCAGCAGTGTCTTACCTACACCATATGAATGGTCACAGGAGTCCAGCGAGCAACAACCCAATGATCAAGTTCCTTGTCCAAGGGGTTGAACGTTCCATGCCAGCAGCCCACCTCAAGCCAAAACGACAACCGATTACAAACGAGATGCTAGGGCAGATGCCTTCACAACTTGACAGGGATCACAAACCATCTCACGATTGCTTGATGCTCAAAGCAGCCGTCACGCTGGGCTTCTTCGGTCTGCTAAGGGTCAGCGAGTTTACAGTACCCAACCAGCATGGGTTCAACCCTGACTAGCACTTTACCACAAAGGACATCAGCATGCGTAGGGACAGCATGGTAGTTGTGATTAAGAAATCGAAGACAGACTAGAAGGCAGAATGTTGCCAGATCAACATTGGTCGGACACACACCAAGTGCTGCCCACACCTTGCAATGCAGAGATACCTAAGTCAGATCTGCAAGGAAACCCCTGCTTCTATTTGAATCAGGGACAGCACTCACAGCCAGGGCACTGAGATTGGTCCTGCATCATCTGATCCGCAGGTGTGGCTATAGCACAAAGTTGTGCAACACCCACAGCC
Organism: Ephydatia muelleri; assembly: GCA_013339895.1. Classification (NCBI taxonomy): domain Eukaryota; kingdom Metazoa; phylum Porifera; class Demospongiae; order Spongillida; family Spongillidae; genus Ephydatia; species Ephydatia muelleri. The sequence goes on along the minus strand of JABACO010000261.1, from coordinate 29,157 downwards.
TAAGAATTGGAGCAGCGACAGCAGCAGCTAGGAGTGGTCTACCCCCAGCAACGATCAAGAACCTAGGCAGATAGTGAAGCGAAGCCTACAAGGTGTACACGCGTCGCCCTCTGACACAGCCCTCAGACAGTGCAGTCATAGCCTCAGATAAGTAACATTTACACACTCACATTGGCACATGCACACATGTTGTATTGTACTCCCATGCCTGGAACCATACCCACTTAAACCCTATTGGGGGTATATAGTTACACTATAACTTGGGCGGCACCCTCTGGGCTTCTACCCCAATAACCTAACCATTGCCAGCATAATGGTTTGGAACACAGGCCGACCCAATGATAGCCAGCGCTTGTCATTGGTCCCTGTTGGCAAGGTAGCAATCGTCCAGCTGCGGCTGTTGCCTGCCCCCTCAGTGGGCAAAACAGTGACAGTGAACATGGGCAGTAATCTCTGTGCATTACCCTAACAGCTACCAAATATCAGCCATACTTAGTGCAATGGGAGCATCCCAGGGAAAGGATTAAAGCAATGATATGGTCTTGAAAGCGTATCACTACTACTTGACAAGTCACTACAATTTACTCTGCTCAATAAATAATTGTCATAATTCAATATAAGCTTTGGAATGTGATGTCCCATGCATCAGTAGATGATACAGGTTAAACCTATGATATGCCAATGTGGGTACGTGGGAGAAATGAGTTGGAGCACAAAAGAACTACTTTGCAATTTATTTTAAATCTGCCCTTTTGAAGATGCAACTTTCTTTTACAATCCATGTTAATGCATCATTGAGAATTGTGTTCGATCAATATCCTCTTAAGTCAGGTTGCTTGACGGCTCATTCCTCGTATGAGGTCACTATGACCCATGTAAGCTACATGTGGAGAGATATGCAATAGTCCTACACATATGTGCTCTGCATAATGATTCTGACATGATCTATATCAGCTCTCCCCAGTGTTGTGGGATGTCAAGCTTTATGCCATGGGAATGGGGATACATTGGGGCACTCATTTAGAGTACGTGAGGCAATGCTATCTACTTTATAAACCTCTAGTGCTGAATTTAGTTTGTTTCATGGGCAGCTGCCTGTCCATTTTGTAAGTGCACACATGATGTAATGAAATTTGCACATGACCACATGTAACCTTTGGCTCCCTGCACTATACCTCATGCAACTACATGTATTCACAACAAATGAATGGCTTATCAAATGCTTTCTGATCACATTTTGGGAAGACAACACCAGGCACTCAAACAAAGAGGCATCGAGCCTCAATAAAAAGGCAAGGCGCTGCACCCTGCAACAATGAACACTATATACTTGAATACATCACTTAGGTGTGCACTGTATCAGGAGTACGTCACTCAGTGCATAGTACATAGACATGAATGGTGTTTTTTTACAATGATGTAGTGAAATTTGAGGTTCACATGACCACATGTAACCTTTGGCACCAGCACCATACTTTATTCAACTACATGTACAGTGTATTCACAACAAATAAATGGCTTATCAAAATTGGCTTCTGATCACATTTTGGGAAGACAGGCGTGAAGCTCTACAATGTTTTGCACTTTGCTACAACTAGTAAAGTTGCAAACTTCATGTATTCCATTAAACCATGCCGTGTGTCATAAAATGCAATGACTTGTATTAGTGCGTAGTGTTCACGTGCTATGTGAGCTAAGTTATAGCATCCCTGCAGTGTAGCCTAGCGGCCGTGACAGGAATGAAGTTCAGCAAGCAAATGTGAGAAATAGTGCACTACTAAGTACCGAAAGGTGATGCGAATGAGTATACATAGGGAAAAAAATCCTTACGCGTGTCATGACTCGTGATGCGTCCGAGACGTGGGAGGCGGCGACAACCATCAGGCGCTAGCTGACAACCATTCACTTGGATTCAGTACGATCGTCATACGAAGTAATAACTCTTTTTTTTTTACCCATATAGACTCGGACAAAAAAAACAGACACTTGGTTGCGAACGGCTATAGCTTAGCACCAGCACTGGCCAGGAGATCTGTCGCCGTTTTAACTACGGAAAGTGCACCAAGGGAGCTGAATGCCACTATGCCCACAAGTGCTGGGGCCCAGGTTGTGGTGGGGACCACCCCGCTACAGCCTTCCCTCGTACCAAGCTGGTGCTCCCGAGACCTCACACACCCCTACGAAGCTCTACCTTTGAGTAAGAGTTATATTTAGCAGACCACACAGCTATGACTGATTGGACAAACAAAGGTGAAATGATAGAGTCTGGCTCTAAGTATGTAAATTTTTGTACAGGAGTTGGATTCTTCATGCCCACACCCACACCCACCTACCCATAACCACATCCACCTCCACAAACCCACACCTACCTACCTATAACCACACCCACCTCTCCACACCCACACCCACCTCCCCACACCCACACCCACCTCCCCACACCCACACTCCCCTCCCCACACTCAACTCCCCACACCCACCTCCCCACACCCACCTCAGCACACCCATACCCACCTCCCCATTCCCCCACACCCACCCCCCACACCCACCTCCCCACACCCACACCCACCTCCCTATACCCACACCCAACTCCCCACACCCACCTCCCCACACCCACACCCACATCTCTTCCTCACAACCACATCCACACACACTTCCCCACACCCTCCAATTTGTTTAGCAGACCACACAGCTATGACAGAAAATAACTGATTGGACAACAAAGATGAAGTGATAGTCTGGCTCTAAGTATGTAAAATTTTGTACAGAGTTGGATTCTCCATGCCCACACCCACACCCACCTCCCCACACCCACAAACCCACACCCACCTACCCATAAGTACACCCACCTCCCACCTCCCCACACCCACCTCCCAACACCCACCTCCCCACCTCCACACCCACACTCACCTGGGTGAGGTTGTGAGGAGGTGAATGTGTTTGTTTGTAAGGAGGTGGGTGGGTGTGGGGAAGTGTGTGCGGTACTCACACACACTTCCCCACACCCTCCAATTTGTTTAGTAGAAAACACAGACTATGACAGAAATTAACTGATTGGACAAACAAAGATGAAATGATAGAGTCTGGCTCTAAGTATGTAAAGTTTTGTACAAGAGTTGGATTCTCCATGCCCACACCCACACCCACCTCCCCACACCTACACCCATACCACCCCACACCTACACCCACCTCCCCACACCCACCTACACCCACCTCCCAACGCACATACAGTAGCGGTCAAATGAAACATCACACATCGGCTCAGTGGTACGACCGTGCGACAAATATATGGCTTCGTTCGTAGGTTCCTTCGGCTCTGTATCATTTAAGCGCTGACTATTTAGCACATTGCAAGTCATCGTTAAGATATCACATCACTTACAACAGATTCTGCTATATTGACGTCAGCACCTGCTCCCAATAAGCTCAGTACTACACCGTGATGACCATTCTCACTTGCCACATACACTGCTGTTACATTGTTCTAGTAAGGATTGAAGGAACAAAACATAGTAAACATACACTGTTCATACAACCACCTCCGAGCAGTGTATAGCAATGTGCAGGTTAGAACACAGTGAATGATAGAAGGGTAGAGAGATGGGGAGAGAGAGGGTGAGGGAGGGAGGAGAGAAAAAGAAAGAAAGGGATATTCCCCCAGCCAATGCAAATGTATCTCAAAAATTCACCACACGCGGTTTAGCTTTCACACTCTCAGAGCTGCTAGAAGTGTACATAGTTTTATGTGACCTCCTGAAGTATGATGATTGTCAAACAAGGGGCAAGCAGCATCACCAGAACAAAAGTAAAAAATTAGTTTTACACACACGACTGAAATCAACTGTCTTGTGTAATGGTAGCCATGGTGTACATATGCTAATCTATTCATTTGGCGATCATTGACCAGCCTGGTTAGAAGTGCACTACAACAGTTCAAGTATTACCTACACTATGATAACGGTACTGCAAACTCAAGAGTCCCCCATGATGTCCTATTTGAAGAGTGGGAGAGACAACTAGGTGTGTGCATGGGAGTACTTGGAAAGTCCAGGCAGGGGTGCGTTGGGGTGATCAATAACATCGGTGCATTAACTAATCTGCTGACAAGTCTCGTGTTGCCTAATCCAAGTGCATACATGTGTATCGTTTATTCGTTAATGTAAATGGCCACCTTGAAATGTTATATGCCGTTGACAGTTTGTCTAACTATGCCCACTTAAACTGTTCATGCAATACAGCTTTAGTGTTACATGTTCCTCCATAACAGTTTTTACTTCCACATGCTAACAATGCTTCCACACCTGTAATGTACATGTACTACTCATGGGAGAGCTGGTGGGTAGATGGACTGATCATGAAGAGGGTAAGGGGAGGAGGTGGGGAGGCCCATGAGAACTGTATAGGCCCCACTTTGCCCTTAGTCCAGGCCTCACATACTGTACATGTACATACATAAACACATGTACATCACAATCCACACACACCTGAAGCAAAAGTCATTTATTGAACTGAACTGAAATTTCCCGTGTGAACTAAATAATGGTGTTTTATTTTCACTACCTTTATAGTATGATTGACATTAGCTCCTGCTTCAATGAGTGACTTCACTATTTCAAGATGTCCATCGTGACTTGCAATGACCAGAGGAGTCCAACCATCCTGCAATACAAATCCCATCATTACCCCCAGACAGAGGGTATTCTACTTCATTCATTTTGGTGCTCCTGCATGTATATGACAGGATGCTATTTGCAAAGAACACATGAATGCTTTATTCACTCTTCAACACATGCACACACACAATCAGTGGCCCTATAGGAATGCATAAATCGAATTTAAGATGCACAAAAACCTGAAACATCGATTACTGTTTCAAAACTATTCGGAAAAATTTGATTTTCATTATGCAGGGGAGGTTACACACCCTAACAGTTGCCCTATGGGAATGCACCGGTAAAACAAAGGACAGCGAGACCAGTGATAGACTTAAAACAATGCTGTCATTGTAGCATGTGATGAAACATTGGAGACGGTGCCTCCATTATGTGTGAGATCACTACAACACAATCACGATGAGACTCTGTTGCGACATGCTGTGTGGTTTGAATGACAGAGTGATTACAGGCTATGATGTCATACACATGTAGTGGTGTGTAAATTTACACACCACTCCCTGCATGCTGTGTGGCTTGGGTCACATGTACATGTACATGAACAGAGAGAGATACAAGTATGTATTTATCAGAACATGGACATGTATTACTGGTGGGTAGATGGACTGACCGTGAAGAGGGTAAGGGGAGGAGGCCCAAGAGAACTGTATGGGCCCCACTTTTAGTCCAGGCCTCACATACTGTACATACATCAACACAGAATACAATTCCACTCAACATGTACATCACGATCCACACACACCTGGAGCAAAAGTCAATTATTGAACTGAACTGAAACCCACGTGTGAACATTTACAACCCTAAATAATGGTGTTTTAATTACACTACCTTTGCAGTATGATTGACATTAGCTCCTGCTTCAATGAGTGACTTCACTATTTCAAGATGTCCATTCTGACTTGCAGAGACCAGAGGTATCCAACCATTCTGCAATACAAATCCCATCATTACCCCCAGAGGGTATTCTACTTCATTCATTCTGGTGCTCCTGCATGTATACGACAGGATGCTATTTGCAAAAACACATGAATGCTTAATTCACTCTTCAACACATGCACACACACAATCAGTTGCCCTATAGGAATGCATAAATCGATTTTCAGATGCACAAAAACCTGAAACATCGATTACTGTTTCAAAAGTATTCGGAAAAATCAATTTTCATTATGCAGGGGTGGTTACACACCCTAACAGTTGTCCTGTGGGAATGCACCTGTAAAACAAAGGACAGCGAGACCAGTGATAGACTTAAAACAATGCTGTCATTGTGGCATGTGATGAAACAATGGAGAAGGTGCCTCCATTATGTGAGATCACTACAACACAATCACGATGATACTCTGTTGAGACAAGCTGTGTGGCCTGTACACAGAGTGATTACAGGCTATGATGTCATACACATGTAGTGATGTGTAAATTTACACACCACTCCCTGCATGCTGTGTCACATGTACATGTACACAAACAGAGGTACAAGTATGTAATTATCAGAAGCTACTAGCGTACAGTGTACACATGTAGATTTTGTGCGGACATCTCATGTTGTGAATGAGACATTACTGGAATTTTCAAATCTAAGATTTGTGATCCATTCTGTTGTACACTCCCTACACCCTCTACCTTCACATGCTCCATAACCTGAAACCATCTCCCACATCCTCCCACATCACACCCACACCTAACTCCATACACCCACCACCTCCCCACACTCACACTCACACCACCTCTCCCACCCAAACCCACCTTCCCACACTCACACCCACCTCCCAACACCGACCGCCTGACACCCACCATCCCACATTCATCTCACACACACACCTCACCACACCTACACCTCCACACACCCACACCCACCTCCCCACATTCACCTCACACACCTCCCCACCCACACACCTCACCACACCCACAACTCACACAAACCCACCCACGCACACACTTCCCCAAACCCACCTCCCGACACCACACACACCCACACTCACCTCTCCACACACACCTCACCACACCCACCTCAACCCCGCACCACACCCACACCCACCGCCCCACACCTACCCACCGCCCCAAACCGACACGACACCCACCGCCCCACACCGAACCCACCGCCCCACACCGAAACCCACCGCCCCACAACGACACCCACGCCCCACAACGACAACACAGCCCCACACGGACACCCACCGCCCCCACACCGACACCCACCCCCACACCGACACCCACGCCCCACACCGACAACCGCCCCACACCCACCGCACCACACCACCTCCCCACACCCACCCACCTCCCAACACTCTACCTCCCCACACCCACCTCACACACACCTCCCACACACACACCTCACCACACACACCTCACCACACCCACACCCACCTCCCCACACCCACCCACCTCCCAACACCCACTCCACCTCCCAACATTCACCTCACACACACCTCACCACACCTACACCTCCTCACAACCACACCCACACACACTCCCCCAAACCCTCCAATTTGTTTAGCAGACCACACAGTGATGACAGAAAATATCTGATTGGACAAACAAAGATGAAATAATAGAGTCTGGCTCTAAGTATGTAAAGTTTTGTACAGGAGTTGGATTCTCCATGCCCACACCTCCCCACACCCACACCCATACCACCCCACATCCACCTCTACATGTACATCACGATCCACACACAACTGGAGCAAAAGTCATTTATTGAACTGAACTGAAACCCATGTGTGAAAATGTAGGACAAATGTGCACAAGCCTTGCGAAGCTCATCGAAGCTAGACATACATGTAGGTCCGTGTCATTTGGTGGCAGCGGTAAGATGTATTGCAGCGACAGTTGATTGGTGAGACCAAGACGGCTAGACCTGAGAGTAAGGTTTATCCGTGCGGTGTATGTCACCTAGTTGTTACCTGGACTGCACCTAACATCGAACCAGGTGTTTCTACAACTTTTTGAATGGTTATTAACATTATGTCACCCAATGATGCAGAGAGAGATGCACCTAACATCTGTCTGTGGACATCCCATGATGTGAATGAGACATTACTGGAATAATCAATTCTAAGATTTGTGATGCAATCTGTAGTGCATAACATTTGTGATTGCATAATAGATATTTGTAGTGTTGAAAAGTCCTGCCACGGAACCAGGACAAAGAGTGGAGAAAACCTACTGTAGCGGACGTCTATACTGTGTACAGTACTTGGATGATCAATGTAACATATCAAGGTATGTGAACTAACCTCTTGTACACTCCCTACATTTCCACACCCTCTATCTTCACATGCTCCATAACCTGAACCCATCTCCCACACCCTCCAGCATCACACCCACACTTAACTCCCCACACCCACACTACCTCCCCACACCCACCTCCCCATACCCACACCCACCTGACCACACCCACCTCCCCACACCCACACGCACCTCCCCACATCCACAACTCCTCACAACCACACCCACACCCACTTTCCCACACCCTCCAATTTGTTTAGCAGACCACACCTGCAGACTATGACAGAAAATCACTGATTGGACAAACAAAGATGAAATGATAGAGTCTGGCTCTAAGTATGTAAAGGTTTGTACAGGAGTTGGATCCTCCATGCCCACACCCACACCCACCTCCCCACACCTACACCCACCTCCCCACACCCATAACCATACCCGGTCATCGCAAATGTCATGCGGTTCACTCGGGAATGATGCTCCCCTCAAACTGAAACACAGGACCAAGCGGGCATGGAGGACTTCCAAGTTCTTTGTCTACAGTTTGCATGAATGGTGTAATGGTTGTGTGTGCATGCATGCATATACGCACTAGGCGTTCAAAGAGTTAACAATGCTTCCACACCTGTAATGTACATGTACTACTCATGGGAGAGCTGGTGGGTAGATGGACTGATCATGAAGAGGGTAAGGGGAGGAGGTGGGGAGGCCCATGAGAACTGTATGGGCCCCACTTTGCCCTTAGTCCAGGCCTCACATACTGTACATACACTGTACATAAACACAATACAATTCCAATCTACATGTACATCACACACCTGGAGCAGAAGTCATTTATTGAATTGAACTGAAACCCACGTGCGAAAATTTAGGACCCTAAATAATGGTGTTTTATTTACACTACCTTTGTAGTATGATTGACATTAGCTCCTGCTTCAATGAGTGACTTCACTATTTCAAGATGTCCATTCTGACTTGCAGAGACCAGAGGAGTCCCACCATTCTGCAATACAAATCCCATCATTACCCCCAGAGGGTATTCTACTTCATTCATTCTGGTGCTCCTGCATTTTGCGATTTGCAAAAACACATGAATGCTTGATTTATAACCTATCAACACATGCACACACGCAATCAGTGGCCCTATAGAAATGCATAAATCGATTTTCAGATGCACAAAAACCTGAAAAATCGATTAGTGTTTCAAAAGTATTCGGAAAAATCGATTTTCATTATGCAGGGGAGGTTACACACCCTAACAGTTGTCCTAAGGGATGCATCTGTAAAACAAAGGACAGCGAGACAAGTGATAGACTTAAAACAATGCTGTCATTGTGGCATGTGATGAAACAATGGAGAAGGTGCCTCCATTATGTGTGAGATCTGTACAACACAATCATGATGAGACTCTGTTGAGACATGCTGTGTGGTTTGGAATGCATGTACACAGAGTGATTACAGGCTATGATGTCATTCACATGTAGTGATGTGTCAATTCACACACCACTCCCTGCATGCTGTGTGGCTTGGGTCACATGTACATGTACACGAACAGAGGTACAAGTATGAATTTATCAGAAGCTACTAGCGTACAGTGTACACATGTAGATTTTGTGTGGACATCCCATGTTGTGAATGAGACATTAGTGGAATAATCAATTCTAAGATTTGTGATGCATTCTGTAGTGCATGACATTTGTGATTACATAATAGATATTGATGTTTATTTGTAGTGTTGAAAAGTCCTGCCATGAGACCAGGACAAAGACTGGAGAAAACCTACTGTAGGCGACCTCTATACTGTGTACAGTACTTGGATGATCGATGTGTATGTGTACTAACCTCTTGTACACTCCCTACATTTCCACACCCTCTATCTTCACATGCTCCATAACCTGAACCCATCTCCCACACCCTCCCACATCACACCCACACCTAACTCCCCACACCCAAACCCACCTTCCCACTCACACCCACCTCGCCACACCCACACACACTCACCTCCCCACACCCCACCTCCCAACACCCACCGCCCGACACCCACCTCCCCACATTCACCTCACACACACCTCACCAGACCTACACCTCCTCACAACCACACCCACACACACTTCCTCACACCCTCCAATTTGTTTAGCAGACCACACAGCTATGACAGAAAATAACTGATTGGACAAACAAAGATGAAATGATAGAGTCTGGCTCTAAGTATGTAATGTTGAGCACATGAGTTGGATTCTCCATGACCACACCCACATCCACCTCCACAAACCCACACCTACCTACCTATAACCACGCCCACCTGTCCACACCCACACCCACCTCCCCAAACCACCTGTCCACACCCACACCCACCTCCCCACACTCACCTCAGCACACCCACCTCAGCACACCCACCTCCCCACACCCCACACCAACAAACCCACCTCCCCACACCAACACCCACCTCCTCACACGCACCTCCCCACACCCACAACTCCTCACAACCACACCCAGAAAATTCCCCACACCCTTCAATTTGTTTAGCAGACCACACAGACTATGACAGAAAACAAAGATGAAATGATAGAGTCTGGCTCGAAGTAAGTAAAGTTTTGTACAGGAGTTGGATTCTCCATGCCCACACCCACCTCCCCACACCCATACCCATACCATCCCACACCCACACCCCACGCACATACAGTAGTGGTCACATTAAACACCACCCACCTCCTCCCCACACCCACCTACTCAAATGCACCTCCCCACACCCACAACTCCTCACAACCACCACACCTACCTGTCCACACCCACCTCAGCACACCCATACCCACCTACCCACACCCACCACACCCACCTACCCACACCCACCTCCTCAAAAGCACCTCACCACACCCACAACTCCTCACAACCACACCCACACACACTTCCCCACACCCTCCAATTTGTTTAGCAGACCACACAGACTATGACCAAAAATAACTGATTGGACAAAGATGAAATGATAGAGTCTGGCTCTAAGTATGTAATGTTTTGTACAAGAGTTGGATTCTCCATGCCCACACCCACACCCACCTCCCCACACCCACACCCATACCACCCCACATCACACCCACACCACCCCACATCACACCTGTACACCTAACTCCCCACACCTAACTCCCCACACCCACCACCTCCCCACACCCACACTCACACCACCTCTTGACACCCAAACCCACCTTCCCACTCACACCCACCTCCCCACACACCTCTCCACACCCACCTCCCCACACACCTCTCCACACCCACCTCCCCACAGTCACATCACACACACCTCACCACACCCACAACTCCTCACAACCACACCCACACACACTTCCCCACACCCTCCAATTTGTTTAGCAGACCACACAGACTATGACCAAAAATAACTGATTGGACAAACAAAGATGAAATGATAGAGTCTGGCTCTAAGTATGTAAAGTTTTGTACAGGAGTTGGATTCTCCATGCCCACACCCACATCCACCTCCCCACACCCACCTACACCCACATCCCCACGCACATACAGTAGCGGTCAAATTAAACACCACCCATCGGCTTAGTGGTACGACCGTGCGACGAATATATGGCTTCGTTCGTAGGTTCATTTCGCTCTGTATCATTTAAGCGCTGTTTATTTAGCACATTGCAAGTCATCGTTAATACATCACATCACATACATCAGATCTTGCTATATTGACGTCAGCACCTGCTCCCAATAAGCTCAGTACTACTCCGGGATGACCCTGCAAACTTGCCATATACACTGCTGTTGCATTGTCCTAGTAAGGATTGAAGGAACAAAACATATTAAACATACACTGTTCATACAACCACCTCCATGCACGTGTATAGCAATGTGCAGGTTAGAACACAGTGAATGAAAGAAGGGTAGAGAGATGTGAAGGGAGGGAGGAGAGAATAAGAAAGAAAGGGATATTACCCCAGCCAATGCAAATTTATCTCAAATATTCACCACACGCGGTTTAGCTTTCACACCTCAGAGCTGCTAGAAGTGTACATAGTTTTATGTGACCTGAAGTGTATGATGATTGTCAAACAAGGGGCAAGCAGCATCACCAGAACAAATAAAAAAATGAATCTTACACACATGACTGAAATCAACTGTCTTGTGTAATGGTAGCCATGGTGTACATATGCTAATCTATTCATTTGGCGATCATTGACCAGCCTGGTTAGAAGTGCACTACAACAGTTCAAGTATTACCTACACTATGATAACGGTACTGCAAACTCAAGTGTCACCCATGATGTCCTATTTGAAGAGTGGGGGAGACCCCTCCCCCCACACACACACACCTCCCCACACACACCTCCCCACACACACACCTCACCACACACACAACTCCTCACAACCACACCCACACATACCTCCCCACACCCTCCAATTTGTTTAGCAGACCACACAGCTATGACAGAAAATAACTGATTGGACAAACAAAGATGAAATGATAGAGTCTGGCTCTAAGTATGTAAAGTTTTGTACAAGAGTTGGATTCTCCATGCCCACACCCACACCCACCTCCCCACACCCATACCCATACCACCACACATCCACACTCACCTCTTCACACTTACACCCACCTCCCCACACCCATACCCATACCACCCCACACCCACCTACACCCACATCCCCACGCACATACAGTAGCGGTCAAATTAAACACCACCCATCAGCTTAGTGGTACGACCGTGCGACAAATATATGGCTTCATTCATAGGTTCATTTGGCTCTGTATCATTTAAGCGCTGACTATTTAGCACATTGCAAGTCATCGTTAAAACATCACATCACTTACATCAGATCTTGCTATATTGACGTCAGCACCTGCTCCCATTAAGCTCAGTACTACACCGTGATGACCATTCTTACTTGCCATAAACACTGCTGTTGTATTGTTCTAGTAAGGATTGAAGGAACAAACCATATTAAACATACACTGTTCACACAACCACCTCCATGCACGTGTATAGCAATGTGCAGGTTAGAACACATTGAATGAAAGAACGATAGAGAGATGGGAAGGGAGAGAGTGAGGGAGGGAGGAGAGAATAAGAAAGAAAGGGATATTACCCTAGCCAATGCAAATGTATCTCAAATATTCACCACACGCGGTTTAGCTTTCACACTGTACATAGTTTTATGTGACCTCCTGAAGTATGATGATTGTCAAACAAGGGGCAAGCAGCATCACCAGAACAAATTAAAAAATTAATTTTACACACATGACTGAAATCAACTGTCTTGTGTAATGGTAGCCATGGTGTACATATGCTAATCTATTCATTTGGCGATCATTGACCAGTCTGGTTAGAAGTGCACTACAACAGTTCAAGTATTACCTACACTATGATAACGGTACTGCAAACTCAAGAGTCCCCCATGATGTCCTATTTGAAGAGTGGGAGAGACAACTAGGTGTGTGCATGGGAGTACTTGGAAAGTCCAGGCAGGGGTGCGTTAGGGTGATCAATAACATCGGTGCATTAACTAATACCTAGGAATGTTTTGTGCAGCTGACACTGTCTAACTATTGCCCACCAGCAGTAATGCAAGTACATGTGTGACTATCTCATGGAGTCAAAGATGAGTTCACATTTCTGTGAGTTGGGCTGTTTGGTGTGTTAGTTGCTGGTTAACGCTGACGTCACCCCTAAAGCAAGTAGGGTCCTTGTTTCTGATGGCACAGCCCCCAACAATGACATAACATGGAAACTTTGGCAATCTAAGCACCCAAGTGGGCAAGGATTGGAGAGGGCTGGCTGGCTAGATGGGCTTCACCTACACTATGATAATGGTACTGCAAACTCAAGAGTCAGCCATGACAGCTTTCACTTCCACATGCACACTTGCTTAACTCTCTGAAGACAAGTGCATATGTACATGCATGCACACAAAATGACTGCCTCACCATTCATGCAGTGCTATGTGTTATATTGTGTTGATCAAAATCACTTTGAATATGCAAGCAAATGCAATACTGATACATGTATGCATGAAATGTTATACATACATGTATGGTGCCCGTTTAAAGCACATTGGTGCGTCTATTATCCCGCATTGTGAACGTGCAAAAGGTGGGGGGTGAATAGATACTGAGCTACGCATTCTTGATCTTGGAACATTGAAGTGATGCACCCACTATGTTCACACACGTTCCTTATCACACCCACACCTACCTCCACACATCACAATCCACACACACCAGGACCAAAAAGTCATTCATTGAAATGAACCGAAACCCATGTGTGAAAATGTAGGACCCTAAATAATGGTGTTTTATTTTCACTACCTTTGTAGTATGATTGACATTAGCTCTAGCTTCAATGAGTGACTTCACTATTTCAAGATGTCCCTCCTGACTTGCAATGACCAGAGGAGTCGCACCATCCTGCAATACAAATCCCATCATTAACCCCAGAGGGTATTCTACTTCATTCATTCTGGTGCTCCTGCATGTATATGACAGGATGCTATTTGCAAAAAACACATGAATGCTTTATTCACTCTTCAACACATGCACACACACAATCAGTTGCCCTATAAGAATGCACAAATCGATTTTTAGATGCACAAAACCAATCAGTGTTTCATTTTTAGAAGTCTCTCCCAACCCATACTCACCTCGCCACACCCACACCCACCTCGCCACACCCACCTGGCCACACCCACACCCACCTGGCCACACCCACACCCACCTCCCCACACCCATACCAACCTCCCCACACCCACCTCCCCACACCTACAACCACCTCCCCACACCCACACCCACGTACAAGTACACAGAGGTACAAGTATGTATTTATCAGAAGCTACTAGCGTACAGTGTACACATGTAGATTTTGTGAGGACATCTCATATTGTGAATGAGACATTACTGGAAAAATCAATTCTAAAACTTGTGATGCATTCTGTAGTGCATAACATTTGTGATGGCATAATAGATATTGATGTTTATTTGTAGTGTTGAAAAGTCCTGCCATGGGACCAGGACAAAGACTGGAGAAAACACTGTAGCTGACCTCTATAATTGACCTATACTGTGTACAGTACTTGGATGATCGATGTAACATATCAAGGTATGTGTACTAACCTCTTGTACACTCCCTACATTTCCACACCCTCTATCTTCACATGCTCCATAACCTGAACCCATCTCCCACACCCTCCCACATCACACCCACACCTAAATTAACACATCTACACCCACCTCCCCACACCTACACCCACCTCCCCACACCCACACCCATACCACCCCCACACCCACATCCCCAAGCACATACAGTAGCGGTCTAATTAAACACCACCCATCGGCTAAGTGGTACGACCGTGCAACGAATATATGGCTTCGTTCATAGGTTCATTTGGCTCTGTATCATTTAAGCGCTGACTATTTAGCACATTGCAAGTCATCGTTAAAACATCACATCACTTACATCAGATTCTGCTATATTGACGTCAGCACCTGCTCCCAATAAGCTCAGTACTACACCGTGATGACCCTCCTGACTCGCCATATACACTGCTGTTTCATTGTTCTAGTAAGGATTGAAGGAACAAAACATATTAAACATACACTGTTCATACAACCACCTCCATGCACGTGTATAGCAATGTGAAGGTTAGAACACAGTGAATGAAAGAACGATAGAGAGTTGGGAAGGGAGAGAGTGAGGGAGGGAGGAGAGAATAAGATAGAAAGGGATATTACTCCAGCCAATGCAAATGTATCTCAAATATTCACCACACGCGGTTTAGCTTTCACACTCTCAGAGCTGCTAGAAGTGTACATAGTTTCATGTGACCTCCTGAAGTATGATGATTGTCAAACAAGGGGCAAGCAGCATCACCAGAACAAATTAAAAAATTAATTTTACACACATGACTGAAATCAACTGTCTTGTGTAATGGTAGCCATGGTGTACATATGCTAATCTATTCATTTGGCGATCATTGACCAGCCTGGTTAGAAGTGCACTACAACAGTTCAAGTATTACCTACACTATGATAACGGTACTGCAAACTCAAGAATCGCCCATGATGTCCTATTTGAAGAGTGGGAGAGACAACTAGGTGTGTGCATGGGAGTACTTGGAAAGTCCAGGCAGGGGTGCGTTGGGGTGATCAATAACATCGGTGCATTTACTAATCTCTCGTGTTGCCTAATCCAAGTGCATACATGTATATCGTTTATTCGTTAATGTAAATGGCCACCTTGAAATGTTATATGCCGTTGACACTTTGTCTAACTATGCCCACTTAAACTGTTCATGCAATACTGCTTTAGTGTTACATGTTCTCCCATAACCGTTTTCACTTCCACATGCATACTTGCTTAACAATGCTTCCACACCTGTAATGTACATGTACTACTCATGGGAGAGCTGGTGGGTAGATGGACTGATCATGAAGAGGGTAAGGGGAGGAGGTGGGGAGGCCCATGAGAACTGTATGGGCCCCACTTTGCCCTTAGTCCAGGCTTCACATACTGTACATACATAAAATACAATTCCACTCTACATGTACATCACGATTCACACACAACTGGAGCAAAAAGTCATTTATTGCACTGAACTGAAACCCATGTGTGAACATTTACAACCCTAAATAATGGTGTTTTATTTACACTACCTTTGTAGTATGATTGACATTAGCTCCTGCTTCAATGAGTGTGGAGAAAACCTACTGTTGCCGACCTCTATATTTGACCTATACTGTGTACAGTTACTACAGTACTTGGATGATCGATGTAACATATCAAGGTATGTGTACTAACCTCTTGTACACTCCCTACATTTCCACACCCTCTATCTTCACATACTCCATAACCTGAACCCATCTCCCACACCCTACCACATCACACCAACACCTAACTAACCCACACCCACCACCTCCGCACACCCACACTCACACCACCTCTCCACACGCACACCCACCTTCCCACACTCACACCCACCTCCCGAACCCACACACACCTCCCAAAACCCACACACACCTCCCCAAACCCACACTCACCTCCCCACACACGCACACCACACCCACCTCCCAACACCCACTGCCCCACACCCCTCCACACATTCACTTCACACACACATCTCACCAAAGCCAAACTCCTCACAACCACACCCACACACTTTTCCACACACCCTCCGTTTTGTTTAGCAGACCACACAGCTATAACTGATTGGACAAACAAAGATGAAATGATAGAGTCTGGCTCTAAGTATGTAAAGTTTTGTACAAGAGTTGGATTCTCCATGCCCACACCCACCTCCCCACACCTACACCCACCTCCCCACACCCACACCCATACCACCCCACACCCACCTACACCCACATCCCCACGCACATACAGTAGCGGTCAAATTAAACACCACCCATCTGCTTAGTGGTACGACTGTGTGACGAATATATGGCTTCGTTCGTAGGTTCATTTGGCTCTGTATCATTTAAGCGCTGACTATTTAGCACATTGCAAGTCATAGTTAAAACATCACATCACTTACATCAGATCTTGCTATATTGATTTCAGCACCTTCTCCCAATAAGCTCAGTACTACACCGTGATGACCATTCTGACTTGCCACATACACTGCTGTTGTATTGTTCTAGTAAGGATTGAAGGAACAAAACATATTAAACATACACTGTTCATACAACCACCTCCATGCACGTGTGTAGCAATGTGCAGGTTAGAACACAGTGAATGAAAGAAAGGTAGAGAGATGGGGAGAGAGAGGGTGAGGGAGGGAGGAGAGAATAAGAAAGAAAGTGATATTACCCCAGCCAATGTAAATGTTTCTCAAATATTCACCACACGCGGTTTAGCTTTCACACTTTCACAGCTGCTAGAAGTGTACATAGTTTTATGTGACCTCCTGAAGTATGATGATTGTCAAACAAGGGGCAAGCAGCATCACCAGAACAAATTAAAAAATAAATTTTACACACATGACTGAAATCAACTGTCTTGTGTAATGGTAGCCATGGTGTACATATGCTAATCTATTCATTTGGCGATCATTGACCAGTCTGGTTAGAAGTGCACTACAACAGTTCAAGTATTACCTACACTATGATAACGGTACTGCAAACTCAAGAGTCGCCCATGATGTCCTATTTGAAGAGTGGGAGAGACAACTAGGTGTGTGCATGGGAGTACTTGGAAAGTCCAGGCAGGGGTGCGTTGGGGTGATCAATAACATCTGTGCATTAACTGATCTCCTGACACGTCTCGTGTTGCCTAATCCAAGTGCATACATGTATATCGTTTATTCGTTAATGTAAATGGCCACCTTGAAATGTTATATGCCGTTGACACTTTGTCTAACTATGCCCACTTACACTGTTCATGCAATACAGCTTTAGTGTTACATGTTCTCCCATAACCGTTTTCACTTCCACATGCATACTTGCTTAACAATGCTTCCACACCTGTAATGTACATGTACTACTCATGGGAGAGCTGGTGGGTAGATGGACTGATCATGAAGAGGGTAAGGGGAGGAGGTGGGGAGGCCCATGAGAACTGTATGGGCCCCACTTTGCCCTTAGTCCAGGCTTCACATACTGTACATACATACACACAGAATACAATTCCACTCTACATGTACATCACGATCCACTCACAACCTGGAGCAAAGTCATTTGGGACCGTTTCCGCGAAAATTGCCCCACGGTTAAAATGTTATAAAAATGCATCGCGTTCGAATCGCTATAACGTCCCAACAGATAACGCTATCAACTTCCTATTTTCAAAATTTCATACTACACCATTTCACTATGATGTGTTGAAAATAGGAAGTCGATAGCGTTATCCGTTGGGACGTTATAGCGATTCAAACGCGATGCATTTTTATAACATTTTAACCGTGGGCAATTTTCGCGGAAACTGTCCCATTTATTGAACTGAACTGAAACCCACGTGTGAACATTTACAACACTAAATAATTGTGTTTTATTTACACTACCTGTGTAGTATGATTGACATTAGCTCCTGCTTCAATGAGTGACTTCACTATTTCAAGATGTCCATTCTGACTTGCTATAACCAGAGGAGTCACACCATCCTGCAATACAAATCCCATCATTACCCCCAGAGGGTATTCTACTTCATTCATTCTGGTGCTCCTGCATGTATATGACAGGATGCAATTTGCAAAAAACACATGAATGCTTTATTCACACTTCAACACATGCACACACACAATCAGTGGCTCTATAGGAATGCATAAATCAATTTTTAGATCCACAAAAACCTGAAAAATCGATCAGTGATTTATTTTTAAAAGTCCCTCCCCACACCCATACCCACCCTCCCCACACCAACACCCACATCCACACACACCTCTCCACACTCACCTCCCCGCATCTAACCCACCTCCCCACACCCACACCCACACCCACCTCCCCACACCTACACCCACCTCCCCACACCTACACCCCACCTCCCCACACCTACACCCACCTCCCCACACCTACACCCACCTCCCCACACCCACACCCATACCACCCCCACACTCACCTACACCCACATCCCCACGCACATACAGTAGCGGTCAAATTAAACACCACCATCGGCTTAGTGGTACGACCGTGCGACGAATATATGGCGTCGTTCGTAGGTTCATTTGGCTCTGTATCATTTAAGCGCTGTTTATTTAGCACATTGCAAGTCATCGTTAAAACATCACATCACTTACATCAGATTCTGCTATATTGACGTCAGCACCTGCTCCCAATAAGCTCAGTACTACACCGTGATGACCCATCAGACTTGCCAAATACACTGCTGTTGCATTGATCTAGTAAGGATTGAAGGAACAAAACATACTAAACATACACTGTTCATACAACCACCTCCATGCACGTGTGTAGCAATGTGCAGGTTAGAACACAGTGAATGAAAGAAAGGTAGAGAGATGGGGAGAGAGAGGGTGAGGGAGGGAGGAGAGAATAAGAAAGAAAGTGATATTACCCCAGCCAATGCAAATGTTTCTCAATATTCACCACACGCGGTTTAGCTTTCCCACTCTCAGAGCTGCTAGAAGTGTACATAGTTTTATGTGACCTCCTGAAGTATGTTGATTGTCAAACAAGGGGCAAGCAGCATCACCAGAACAAATTAAATGACTGAAATCAACTGTCTTGTGTAATGGTAGCCATGGTGTACATATGCTAATCTATTCATTGGCGATCATTGACCAGCCTGGTTAGAAGTGCACTACAACAGTTCAAGTATTACCTACACTATGATAACGGTACTGCAAACTCAAGAGTCGCCCATGATGTCCTATTTGAAGAGTGGGAGAGACAACTAGGTGTGTGCATGGGAGTACTTGGAAAGTCCAGGCAGGGGTGCGTTGGGGTGATCAATAACATCGGTGCATTAACTAATCTCCTGACAAGTCTCGTGTTGCCTAATCCAAGTGCATACATGTATATCGGTTATTCGTTAATGTAAATGGCCACCTTGAAATGTTATATGCCGTTGACACTTTGTCTAACTATGCCCACTTAAACTGTTCATGCAATACAGCTTTAGTGTTACATGTTCTCCCATAACCGTTTTCACTTCCATATGCATACTTGCTTAACAATACTTCCACTCCTGTAATGTACATGTACTACTCATGGGAGAGCTGGTGGGTAGATGGACTGATCATGAAGAGGGTAAGGGGAGGAGGTGGGGAGGCCCATGAGAACTGTATGGGCCCCACTTTGCCCTTAGTCCAGGCTTCACATACTGTACATACATAAACACAGAATACAATTCCACTCTACATGTACATCACGATCCACTCACACCTGGAGCAAAAGTCATTTGGGACCGTTTCCGCGAAAATTGCCCCACGGTTAAAATGTTATAAAAATGCATCGCGTTCGAATCGCTATAACGTCCCAACAGATAACGCTATCAACTTCCTATTTTCAAAATTTCATACTACACCATTTCACAATGATGTGTTGAAAATAGGAAGTCGATAGCGTTATCCGTTGGGACGTTATAGCGATTCAAACGCGATGCATTTTTATAACAATTTAACCGTGGGGCAATTTTCGCGGAAACTGTCCCATTTATTGAACTGAACTGAAACCCACGTGTGAACATTTACAACACTAAATAATTGTGTTTTATTTACACTACCTGTGTAGTATGATTGACATTAGCTCCTGCTTCAATGAGTGACTTCACTATTTCAAGATGTCCATTCTGACTTGCTATAACCAGAGGAGTCACACCATCCTGCAATACAAATCCCATCATTACCCCCAGAGGGTATTCTACTTCATTCATTCTGGTGCTCCTGCATGTATATGACAGGATGCAATTTGCAAAAAACACATGAATGCTATATTCACACTTCAAAACATGCACACACACAATCAGTGGCTCTATAGGAATGCATAAATCAATTTTTAGATCCACAAAAACCTGAAAAATCGATCAGTGATTTATTTTTAAAAGTCCCTCCCCACACCCATACCCACCTCCCCACACCAACACCCACATCCACACACACCTCTCCACACTCACCTCCCCACATCTAACCCACCTCCCCACACCCACACCCCACACCCACCTCCCCACACCTACACCCACCTCCCCACACCTACACCCACCTCCCCACACCCACACCCATACCACCCCACACTCACCTACACCCACATCCCCACGCACATACAGTAGCGGTCAAATTGAACACCACCCATCGGCTTAGTGGTACGACCGTTGCGACGAATATATGGTGTCGTTCAGATGTTCATTTGGCTCTGTATCATTTAAGCGCTGTTTATTTAGCACATTGCAAGTCATCGTTAAAACATCACATCACTTACATCAGATTCTGCTATATTGACATCAGCACCTGCTCCCAATAAGCTCAGTACTACACCGTGATGACCCATCAGACTCGCCATATACACTGCTGTTGCATTGTTCTAGTAAGGATTGAAGGAACAAAACATATTAAACATACACTGTTCATACAACCACCTCCATGCACGTGTGTAGCAATGTGCAGGTTAGAACACAGTGAATGAAAGAAAGGTAGAGAGATGGGGAGAGAGAGGGTGAGGGAGGGAGGAGAGAATAAGAAAGAAAGTGATATTACCCCAGCCAATGCAAATGTTTCTCAAATATTCACCACACGCGGTTTAGCTTTCACACTCTCAGAGCTGCTAGAAGTGTACATAGTTTTATGTGACCTCCTGAAGTATGATGATTGTCAAAACAAGGGGCAAGCAGCATCACCAGAACAAATTAAAAAATGAATTTTACACACATGACTGAAATCAACTGTCTTGTGTAATGGTAGCCATGGTGTACATATGCTAATCTATTCATTTGGCGATCATTGACCAGCCTGGTTAGAAGTGCACTACAACAGTTCAAGTATTGCCTACACTATGATAACGGTACTGCAAACTCAAGAGTCGCCCATGATGTCCTATTTGAAGAGTGGGAGAGACAACTAGGTGTGTGCATGGGAGTACTTGGAAAGTCCAGGCAGGGGTGCGTTGGGGTGATCAATAACATCGGTGCATTAACTAATCTCCTGACAAGTCTCGTGTTGCCTAATCCAAAAGTCATTTATTAAATTGAACTGGAAAACCCACGTGTGAAAATTTAGGACCCTAAATAATGGTCACTACCTTTGCAGTATGATTGACATTAGTTCCTGCTTCAATGAGTGACTTCACTATTTCAAGATGTCCATTCTGACTTGCAATGACCAGAGGAGTCGCACCATCCTGCAATACAAATCCCATCATTACCCCCAGAGGGTTATTCTACTTCATTCATTCTGGTGCTCCTGCATGTATATGACAGGATGCAATTTGCAAAAAACACATGAATGCTATATTCACACTTCAGCACATGCACACACACAATCAGTGGCTCTATAGGAATGCATAAATCAATTTTTAGATCCACAAAAACCTGAAAAATCGATCAGTGATTTATTTTTAAAAGTCCCCTCCCCACACCCATACCCACCCTCCCCACACCAACACCCACACCCACCTCCCCACACCTACACCCACCTCCCCACACCTACACCCACCTCCCCACACCCACACCCATACCACCCCCACACTCACCTACACCCACATCCCCACGCACATACAGTAGCGGTCAAATTAAACACCACCCATCGGATTAGTAGTACGACCGTGCGACGAATATATGGAGTCGTTCGTAGGTTCATTTGGCTCTGTATCATTTAAGCGCTGTTTATTTAGCACATTGCAAGTCATCGTTAAAACATCACATCACTTACATCAGATTCTGCTATATTGACGTCAGCACCTGCTCCCAATAAGCTCAGTACTACACAGTGATGACCCATCATACTTGCCAAATACACTGCTGTTGCATTGTTCTAGTAAGGATTGAAGGAACATAACATATTAAACATACACTGTTCATACAACCACCTCCATGCACGTGTATAGCAATGTGCAGGTTAGAACACAGTGAATGAAAGAAGGGTAGAGAGATGGGGAGAGAGAGGGTGAGGGAGGGAGGAGAGTTAAAAAAGAAAGGGATATTACCCCAGCCAATGCAAATGTATCTCAAGTATTCACCACACGCGGTTTAGCTTTCACAATCTCAGAGCTGCTAGAAGTGTACATAGTTTTATGTGACCTCCTGAAGTATGATGATTGTCAAACAGGGGCAAGCAGCATCACCAGAACAAATAAAAAATGAATTTTACACACATGACTGAAATCAACTGTCTTGTGTAATGGTAGCCATGGTGTACATATTGCTAATCTATTCATTTGGCGATCATTGACCAGCCTGGTTAGAAGTGCACTACAACAGTTCAAGTATTACCTACACTATGATAATGGTACTGCAAACTCAAGAGTCGCCCATGATGTCCTATTTGAAGAGTGGGAGAGACAACTAGGTGTGTGCATGGGAGTACTTGGAAAGTCCAGGCAGGGGTGCGTTGGGGTGATCAATAACATCGGTGCATTAACTCATCTCCTGACAAGTCTCGTGTTGCCTAATCCAAGTGCATACATGTATATCGTTTATTCGTTAATGTAAATGGCCAACTTGAAATGTTATATGCCGTTGACACTTTGTCTAACTATGCCACTTAAACTGTTCATGCAATACAGCTTTAGTGTTACATGTTCTCCCATAACCGTTTTCACTTCCACATGCATACTTGCTTAACAATGCTTCCACACCTGTAATGTACATGTACTACTCATGGGAGAGCTGGTGGGTAGATGGACTGATCATGAAGAGGGTAAAGGGAGGAGGTGGGGAGGCCCATGTGAACTGTATGGGCCCCACTTTGCCCTTAGTCCAGGCCTCACATACTGTACATACATAAACACATGTACATCACGATCCACACACAACTGGAGCAAAAGTCATTAATTGAACTGAACTGAAAACCCATGTGTGAAAATATAGGACCCTAAATAGTTGTGTTTTATTTACACTACCTTTGCAGTATGATTGACATTAGCTCCTGCTTCAATGAGTGACTTCACTATTTCAAGACGTCCCTCCTGAATTGCAATGACCAGAGGAGTCGCACCATCCTGCAATACAAATCCCATCATTACCCCCAGAGGGTATTCTACTTCATTCATTCTGGTGCTCCTGCATTTTGCGATTTGCAAAAACACATGAATGCTTGATTTACCATCAAAACATGCACACACGCAATCAGGGGCCCTATAGGAATGCATAAATCGATTTTCAGATGCACAAAACCCTGCAAAATCGATTAGTGCTTCAAAAGTATTCGGAAAAATCGATTTTCATGATGCAGGGAGGTTACACACCCTAACAGTTGTCCTATGGGAATGCATCTGTAAAACAAAGGACAGCGAGACAAGTGATAGACTTAAAACAATGCTGTCATTGTGGCATGTGATGAAACAATGGAGAAGGTGCCTCCATTATGTGTGAGATCTGTACAACACAATCATGATGAGACTCTGTTGAGACATGCTGTGTGGTTTGGATGGCATGTACACAGAGTGATTACAGGCTATCATGTCATACACAGGTAGTGATGTGTCAATTTACACACCACTCCCTGCATGCTGTGTGGCTTGGGTCACATGTACATGTACACGAACAGAGGTACAAGTATGTATTTATCAGAAGCTACTAGCGTACAGTGTACACATGTAGATTTTGTGTGGACATCCCATGTTGTGAATGAGACATTACTGGAATAATCAATTCTAAGATTTGTGATGCATTCTGTAGTGCATAACATTTGTGATTACAATCATAGATCTTGTTGTTTATTTGTAGTGTTTGAAAAGTCCTGCCATGGACCAGGACAAAGACTGGAGAAAACTTACTGTAGCCGACCTCTATATTTGACCTATACTGTGTACAGTACTTGGATGATCGATTGTAACATATCAAGGTATGTGTACTAACCTTTTGTACACTCCCTACATTTCCACACCCTCTATCTTCACATGCTCCATAACCTGAACCCATCTCTCACACCCTCCCCAATCACACCCACACCTACATTAACACATCTACACCCACCCTCCCCACACTACACCCACCTCCCCACACCCATACCACCCCACACCCACCTACACACACATCCCCACGCACATACAGTAGCGGTCAAATTAAACACCACCCATCGGCTTAGTGGTACGACCATGCGACGAATGTATGGCTTCGTTCGTAGGTTCATTTGGCTCTGTATCATTTAAGCGCTGACTATTTAGCACATTGCAAGTCATCGTTAAACATCACATCACTTACATCAGATTTTGCTATATTGACATCAGCACCTGCCTCCCAATAAGCTCAGTACTACACCGTGATGACCCTCCTGACTTGCCATAAACACTGCTGTTGTATTGTCCTAGTAAGGATTGAAGGAACAAACATATTAAACATACACTGTTCATGCAACCAACTATGCCCACTTAAAATAATCCATTCTAAGATTTGTGATGCATTCTGTAGTGCATAACATTTGTGATGGCAAATAGATATTGATGCTTATTTGTAGTGTTGAAAAGTCCTGCCATGAGACCAGGACAAAGACTGGAGAAAACCTACTGTCCCTGACTCTATATTTGACCTATACTGTGGACAGTACTTGGATGATCAATGTAACATATCAAGGTATGTGTACTAACCTCTTGTACATTCCCTACATTTCCACACCCCCTCCCACATCACACCCACACCTAACTAACCCACACCCACCAAATCCCCACACCCACATCACACCACCTCTCCACACGCACACCCACCGTCCACACACCCACACACACCTCCCCAAACCCACACTCATCTCCCCACAAAACACATACCACACCCACACCTCCCACACCCACCTCCCACACACCCACCTCCCCACACCACCTCCCCACACCCACCTCCCCACAACCTACACCCACCTCCCCACACCCTACACCTCACCTCTCACACCTACACCCACCTCCCCACACCCACACCCATTACCACCCCACACCCACCTACACCCACATCCCACGCACATACATGTACAGTGTAGGGGTTAAATTAAACATTCATTCTGGTGCTTCTGTATGTATATGACAGGATGCTATTTGCAAAAAACACATGAATGCTTTATTCCCTCTTCAACACATGCACACACACAATCATTTGCCCCTATAGGAATGCATAAATCGATTTTCAGATGCACAATAATCAATTCAAAATATGTGATGCATAAGTTTTTGTGATTACATAATAGATATTGATGTTTATTTGTAGCACTTGTTGAAAAGTCCTGCCATGGGACCAGGACAAAGACTGGAGAAAACCTACTGTTGCCAACCTCTATATTTGACCTATACTGTGTACAGTACTTGGATTGATCGATGTAACATATCAAGGTTATGGTGTACTAACCTCTTTGACACTCCCTACATTTCCCACACCCTCTATCTTCACATGCTTCCATAACCTGGAACCACCCTCCCACACCCTCCCACATCACACCCACACCTAAATTAACACACCCACCACCTCCCCACACCCACACTCACACCACCTCTCCACAGCCAAACCCACCTTCTCACTCACACTCACCTCCCCACATCCACACACACCCACACTCACGTCCCCACCACCACCACCCACCCCACCCCCCCACCCCTCACCCCCCACCCCCTCCCCACCCCCCGCCCGACCCCCCCTCCCTACATTCACCTCACCTCCCTCCCCCCCCCACCCATCTCCCCCCCCCCCCTCCTCCCACAACCCCCCACACCCCCTTCCCCACCCCTCCAATTTGTTTACCAGACCACACAGACTATGACCGAAAATAACTGATTGGACGAACGAAGATGAAATGATAGAGTCTGGCTCTAAGTATGTAAAGTTCTGTACAGAAGTTGGATTCTCCAAACCCACACCCACACCCACCTCCCCACACCTACCTACCTATAACCACACCCACCTCTCCACACCCACACCCACCTTACCACACCCACACCCACTTCCCCACACCCACCTGTCCACACCCACACCACCCCCCACCTCCCCACTCCTCCCCACACTCCTCCCCACACACCCACACCCCCCCACACCTCCCCCCCCCCCCTCCCACCCCCCTCCCCCCCAACACCCCCCCCACACCCCCTCCCCCCCCCCCCTCTTCACCACGCACCTCCCCACACCCCCCCCTCTCCCCCCCCCAACCACACCCACACACTTCCCCACACCTTCCAATTTGATTAGCAGACCACACAGACTATGACCGACAATAACTGATTGGACAAACAAAGATGAAATGATAGAGTCTGGCTCTAAGTATGTAAAGTTTTGTACAAGAGTTGGATTGTACAGGAACTCAAGAGTCGCCCATGATGTCCTATTTGAAGAGTGGGAGAGACAACTAGGTGTGTGCATGGGAGTACTTGGAAAGTCCAGGCAGGGGTGCGTTGGGGTGATCAATAACATCGGTGCATTAACTAATCTCCTGACAAGTCTCGTGTTGCCTAATCCAAGTGCATACATGTATATCGTTTATTCGTTAATGTAAATGGCCACCTTGAAATGTTATATGCCGTTGACACTTTGTCTAACTATGCCCACTTAAACTGTTCATGCAATACAGCTTTAGTGTTACATGTTCTCCCATAACTGTTTTCACTTCCACATGCATACTTGCTTAACAATGCTTCCACACCTGTAATGTACATGTACTACTCATGGGAGAGCTGGTGGGTAGATGGACTGAACATGAAGAGGGTAAGGGAGGAGGTGGGGGGCCCATGAGAACTAAGTATGTAAAGTTTTGTACAGGAGTTGGATTCTCCATGCCCACACCCACACCCACACCCACCTCCCCACACCCACACCCATACCACCCCACACCCCCTACACCCACATCCCCACGCACATACAGTAGCGGTCAAATTAAACACCACACATCAGCTTAGTGGTACGACCGAGTGACGAATATATGGCTTCATTCGTAGGTTCATTTGGCTCTGTATCATTTAAGCGCTGACTATTTAGCACATTGCAAGTTATCGTTAAAACATCACATCACTTACATCAGATTCTGCTATATTGACATCAGCACCTGCTCCCAATAAGCTCAGTACTACACCGTGATGACCCTTCACACTTGCCATATACACTGCTGTTCTATTGTTCTAGTAAGGATTGAAGGAACAAAACATAGTTAAAATACACTATTCATACAACCACCTCCATGCACGTGTATAGCAATGTGCAGGTTAGAACACAGTGAATGAAAGAAGGGTAGAGAGATGTGAAGGGAGGGAGGAGAATAAGAAAGAAAGGGATACTACCCCAGCCAATGCAAATGTATCTCAAATATTCACCACACGCGGTTTAGCTTTCCCATTCTCAGAGCTGCTAGAAGTGTACATAGTTTTATGTGACCTCCTGAAGTATGATGATTGTCAAACAAGGGGCAAGCAGCATCACCAGAACAAATTAAAAAATGAATCTTACACACATGACTGAAATCAACTGTCTTGTGTAATGGTAGCCATGGTGTACATATGCTAATCTATTCATTTGGCGATCATTGACCAGCCTGGTTAGAAGTGCACTACAACAGTTCAAGTATTACCTACACTATGATAACGGTACTGCAAACTCAAGAGTCACCCATGATGTCCTATTTGAAGAGTGGGAGAGACAACTAGGTGTGTGCATGGGAGTACTTGGAAAGTCCAGGCTGGGGTGATCAATAACATCGGTGCATTAACTAA